>JAJIBD010008657.1:0-99518 GCA_021461705.1 Cryptotis parvus | reverse complement strand
CCTGGCTGTACTATTGCTCCAGCCCAACGGTGTTATTGGGGCCGACATGATAGTCCAGCGGGTAGGGAATTTGCCTTGCAAACAGCAGGACCCAGGTTCGATCCTCAGCATACCCTGAGTACTGCCAGGAGTAATTCCTGAGTACAGAGCCAGGGTAACTCCTGAGCATTGCTGGGTGTGATGCAAAAAATAAATAAAATAAGGGTGCTACTTAGGTACCTTCTACTTCCTTCTCTGTCTGTCACCAGCTGGTGTCCTCCCTTCTGTTCTCTTTGTCGCAGACATGTGCATGTCCCCTTGTAGCCATGGAGACTACTGCACTGTCCCTAGAACACCGGTGAGGTGTGGCCACCTGAGTGTGGTGATCCAGTCCCCTGCTCAGCAAAGGGCCTGCTGGGTCAAGAAGATGCTTTGTGTGCCAGAGGCCTGGGTTCAATCTTGGGAATAACCCCAGGTACTGCTGGATGAGATCCAAACAAAGTTTCTTCTAATCAGAAGCCTAGGCAGAGCACCTGCCACACAAACGTGGGGCTGAGAGTTCAGTTCCTGCACCCAAGTGTGACTGTAGCAGCGCCATGATGTGTGATCTCCCAGGCCACAGTACACCACAGCAACTATGTGTGAGCACTGTGGCTGGAGTATGGCCCTTGCCACCACAGCTGAATATGAGCAGACATCAAAATCAAAATAAAATGATGGTTGAGGGGGCGGAGCGATAGCCCAGCGGGTAGGGCATTTGCCTTGAATGCGGTCGGCCTGTGCTGGCCCGGGTTCGATCCCCGGCATCCCATATGGTCCCCGAGCACCGCCAGGAGTAATTCCTGAGTGCAAAGCCAGGAGTAACCCCTGAGCATGCCGGGTGTGACCCAAAAAAGCAAAAAAAATAATAATAATAATAAATAAATAAATAAATAAATAAAATGATGGTTGAACATAGGTAAATGGGTGTAATAATGCCCCCTAAGTGCAAGCCATATGTATAAGAGAAGGGAAAAGAGAGAGACAGAGACAGAGAGAGAAGAGGAAAGTGCCTGTCAGAGAGGGGGTTGGGGAGGGAATCTGGGGACATTGGTGGTGGAAATCTGCACTGGTGGAGGAATGGTTGCTGGAACAATGTATGACTGAAACCCAATTATGAGCATCTTTTAATCGTCTATCTCATGGTGGTATAATAAAATAATCATAATAGTAATAATAATAATAGGGGCTAGAGTGATCATTCAGCAGGGAGGGTGTTTACCTTGCACGCAGCCGACCTAGGTGCAATCCCTGGCATCCCATATGGTCCCCAAGTACCACCAGGAATAATTTCTGAGTGCAGAGCCAGGAGTAACCCCTGAGCATAGTCAGGTGTGACCCCAAAAAGCAATAATAATAAAAATAATAATAAAATGATAGGCCAGGAGAGGACACGGGAACTGGAGCCCCAGCTCCTGGTTGTGTCTGGCACTGAACTTAATGGCACAAAGACAAAGTAAACAGCCTGGCGCAGAAGGGAAACAGCCTTGGGGCTGGAGCAAAAGCACAGTAGGTAGGGAGGGCATTTGCCTTTGCACGCGACCAACCCAGGTTCAATCCCGGCATCCCATATGGTCCCCCGAGCACCGCCAGGAGTAATTTCTGAGTGAAGAGCCAGGAGTAACCCTTGCGTATTTCTGGGTGTGACCCAAAAAGCAAGGGAAAAAGAAAAAAGAAAACAGCCTCTGTGGGAGCTGGCACTACCCACGGTTCCAGCAGTCATGGGGGGTCTTGCCTCATTCCCCAAGGATGAAGAGGGCTGACAGTGCCACCAGCAGTTTTCCAAAGCAGCTGAGCCATTTCCATTCTGCCAGGAGGATCTGGGAACTCCATTTCCTCCTCATCATGGTTTCGTCTTGCTGTGTTTGTGGGCACATGCATGCCCTTAAACCAGCTGCACAGCCTGGCACCCTGCTGTCATGGTCTGTGCCATTCCCCAGGACTCAGTCTGTAGTTTGTGTTTCCTGTTTGTTGTGTGTGTGGGTGCCACACTCAGTCCTCAGTCCTCGGCAGTCCTGGCAGTGCTCCCGATTGTGTGGTACAGGCATTCAAGCCCAGCCCTCTCGTAGGCATGAGCTGTCTCTCTGGTCTGTGTTCAGTCTGTGTAATAATTGAAAATAGTGTGCTTTACATGCGTGAGGCCAGATTCCTTATATGACATTACCTGGTCCCCAAGCACCTCTCTGAGTGACTCCCAAGCACAGAGCATCTGCAGACCAGTGGGTATGGGCCTGACATGGTCGTGGTGGTGGTTATGGTGACGTGCCTAGGACACAGCTCAAAGGACCAGAGGGTGCCTGCCTTTCACATGGTTTGATCCCAACACTGCGTGGCTTCCTGAGCACAGCCCTGCGTGGCTCTGGTGGCCCAGCACACAGCATCAGGGCCAGTGCCCAGTTCAGTAATACCAGAAGTATCCATGGGCCCCTGTCAGCACTGAGGTCCCTGCAAATATGAGCTGTGACCAGTGTACCTCAGTCACCCTTTTCTGTCAGGGAGCCCTTTCTGTGTTCCTTACCTTCCAAGAGAGGGCAGTGCCACGGGCAGCAGTAGCTATCCTTAGGGGCCTCCACGTTACTCAGTGTTTGCCTCCTCCGAGTGCCACCTGGGCCTGACCTGCAGAGTGCTGAAGCGCCTTCTCTGTCCCTACCTTGTGCTGGTGTGAGGTGCATTCCCCAGGTATGGGCGCAGGGGTGAGGGTCCTTCAGGTCTCACACCGGGGCTGGGTTCCCTGACACTCCTGTGTGGAGCCAGGCAGTGTCCGTGCCACTGTCTCTGGGCCTTCCTCATTTGTTCCCAGGCCTGTCTTTGTGACTGTGGTAAGGGCTTCTTCCCTCCCTGAGTGTTTAACCCAGCTGTTGGCAGTGGCACCTCACGCTGTGCTTTGGACATGATGTTTGGCTCTGGAGGAGGCCATATGGGTGCGCTGTCAGTGCTGCGTCTAGAGTCCATGAGGACACCTTTGTAGTCCCTGCCCTGGGTGAGCCACCCAACGGGAAGAACCTGCTGGAGATGGTTTCCTCCCTTATACTCCAACTGGCTTTTCCAGTTTCAGGTGATTGGGGAAGGTGCTCGAGCCATAGTACGGTGAGCAGGACACTTGCTTTGCATAGGGCTCACCTCGGTTCGATCCCCCAGCATCCCATATGGTCCCCTGAGCCCCCAGGGAGTGACTTCTGAGTGCAGAGGCAGGAGTGACCTCTGAGCAGCACCAGGTGTGGCTCAAAAACAAAGCAAACAAAAAAAAGTCTAAGGGAAGTGCTGGAGAGATAGTACAGTGGACAGGGCACTTGCTTGCCCATGCCAAGAGTGATCCCTGAACAGTGGGAGTAAAGCCCCCTGCCCCTCATCCCCATCAATGGACTGTAAGGGCGCCATCATCAACATCTTTTTTGCTTTTTGAGTCATCACCCCTGTGATGCTCAGGGGTTATTCCTGGCTCTGCACTCAGGAATTACTTCTAGCAGTGCTCAGAGTACCATATGGGATGATGGGGGATCAAACCCGTGGCGGCTATGTGCAAGGCAAACACTCTCCCCACTATGCTATCACTCTGGCCCCATTCTTGTCTTTTATTGCTTATTTTTAGCGTTGCTTTGGGTTTTTATTTATTTATTTAATCTATTTATTTATTTATTTCATCTATCTATCTATCTATCTATTTTGCTTTTTTGGGTCACATCCGGCGATGCTCAGGGGTTACATCTATCTATCTAGCATCTATCTATCATCTAGCATCTATCTAGCATCTATCTATCATCTAGATATCTATCTAGATATCTATCTAGATATCTTGCTTTTAGGGTCACACCCGGCGATGCTTAGGGGTTACTCCCTGGCTCTGCACTCAGGAATTACTTCTGGCAGTGCTCGGGGGGACCATATGGGATGCTGAGGATCAAACCTGGGCCGGCATAGGCCCTACCCACTGGGCTATCGCTCCGGCCCCTGCTTTGGGTTTTTATTTATTTATTTGCTTTTTGAGTCACACCTGGCAATGCTCAGGGGTTTCTCCTGGCTTTGCACTCAGGAATTACTCCTGGTGGTGCTCGGGGGACCATATGGGATGCCGGGATCGAACCCAAGCTGGCATGGGCCGGCCACGTGCAAGGCAAACGCCTTACCCGCTGGGCTATCGCTTCGGCCCCCTGCTTTGGGTTTTTAAAAAGTCCTTGTGAGAGCAATGGAGATAGGCCAGTGGTTGAGGCGCTTACCTTGGACACATCTGGGCTGTTGTGGTGTGGTACTGCGAACACAGATGCATCTGAGTCTCTGCTCCCATGTCTCTGGGAACAGACAGACTTGTAGATCACTTTTCCAGCCCTGGGGTAAATCTGGATTCTTTGTGTGGCTTCCTAAGCACAGCCCTGAGTGGCTCTGGTGGCCCAGCACACAGCATCAGGGCCAGTGCCCAGTTCAGTAATACCAGAGGTATCCATGGGCCCCATTGCCCATGCCACCATTTCCCATGCCCGTTGGCAGCTATCTCTGCCCCGCCTGCACATGTTGCCCCATCTGTGGAGCCACCTCAGGGCTGAGGCAGCCTCTCACATTGGTTCCTCTCACGTGGGCTCACATTGCCCCTATGAGTGGTCTGCCATGCATCTTCTCTCGTTGATTCCTGGCTTACTCCTGGTTCTGCATTCAGGGATCACTCCTGAGGGATTGAGGGACAATAAGCAGTGCCTGGGATTGAACCCAAGTCAGCTGCATGCAAGGCAAGTGCAGTAACCCTGTCCTACCTCTCTGACCCGAAGTTTTTTTCTTTTCTTCTTCTTCTTTTTTTTTTTTTTTTTTTTTTTTGCTCTTTTTGGGTCACACCTAGCGATGCTCTGGGGTTATTTCTGGCTCTGCACTCAGGAATTACTCCTGGCGGTGCTCAGGGGGACCATACGAGATGCCAGGGATCAAACCTGGGTCAGGCTCGTGCAAAGCAAATGTCCTAACTGCTGTGCTATCACTCTGGCCCCTGACCGAAGATCTTACATGTAACTGAAGGTAGTGCACTGTCTCTGCCCCTAAGAGCTGATACTAAACCTTTTTTTTTTTTTTTTTTGCTTTTTGGGTCACACCGGTGATGCTCAGGGGTTTCTCCTGGCTCTGCACTCAGGAATTACTCCTGGCGGTGCTCGGGGGACCATATGGGATGCCGGGGATTGAACCCTGGCCGGCATGGGCCGGCCGCGTGCAAGGCAAACGCCCTACCTGCTGGGCTATCGCTCCGGCCCCATTTTCTTTTTCTAAATGGGGCCCAGAATGTATGCAAGGCTTAAAGCACTTGGTTTGCTTACTATTAGCCTGGGTTTAGCTTCTCATACTGCATAAGGACCCCTGAGCGTCACCAGGTGTGGGTTCACCCTCCAAAAAACACAACTGTACCCTCCCCCTTCTCCCATTCTCCCTCTTTCCCTCCCTCCTTTCCTCTTTCTTCCTTCTACTCTTGCTTCATCCTCCTCTTTTTCTCTCCCTTTCCATATTTATCTAAATGAAAATATTTTACTTCTAAAATTATATTCATAAGAATCCAGAGGCCGTAGCAATAGCACAGCAGGTAGGGCATTTGCCTGTACACAGCCGACCTGGGTTCCTTCCCTGGCATCCCATATGGTCCCCTGAGCACTGCCAGGAGTAATTCCTGAGTGCAGAGCAAGGAATAACCCCTGAGCATTGCCAGGTGTGACACACACACAAAAAAAAATGAATACAGAAAGGGGAACCTCTGAATGTGAACCTAGGCCCTACAGAAACTCTAGGGGAGCACTGTTCGAAAGTCCTTGCACGCCACATGTGTCTCAGCAGCTGGGAACGGGCACCTTTGAGAGCAAGACTGCACCTGAAGTGAGACTGTGTGGAGGTGGTTGACCTCTGAGGGGTGCTGGACCCCACACAGGCCTCTCTCGGGCCAGAGCCTCAGGACTAACCAGGCCTCTTGGGTAGGATGATGTGGCTGACTCTCTGTGTCCGAGCCTGGTAGACTGAGTGGAGGCATCACTTTCCCCTCCTCTGCTTGCTTGCAGGGATTGACTACAAGACTACCACCATCTTGCTGGACGGTCGACGGGTCAAGCTGGAGCTCTGGTGAGTTGCTGTATGGGTACCGAGGGGCTGAGCAGCTGAGGGAGCGAGTGTGTTGGTGAGCCAGGAAAACCCCTCCCAGCCACCGTTTACCATGAAGATGTTGACCCCCTCTGGGTCTAATGTCTCAGCACCTGTCCCTCCTCTGTTTCAGGGACACATCGGGCAGGGCCGGTTCTGCACCATCTTCAGATCCTACTCTAGAGGCGCTCAGGTAAGGCCAACTTGTGTTCTCAAGGTAACACATGGTTGCTGCATGCAAGCAATTGCTGTGTGCTCCATGAGGAAGTGTGATGTCCTGTCTGAGTATATTCCTGCTGCAGGCTCCTTCTTTTTTCTTTTTTTTTTTCCTTTGGGATCACACGCTGGTGCTCAGGGTGTACTCCTGGCTGTATGCTCAGGGGTCATTCCTGGTGGGCTCAGGGAACCATATGGGATGCTGGGGATTGAACCCGAGTCAGGCACATGCAAGGCAGGTGCCTTCCCTGCTGTCCTAGCTCTCAGCCCCATGGACTCAGACATGTCACAGCGGCTAAGTGCCTTCCCTGCTGTCCTAGCTCTCAGCCCCATGGACTCAGACATGTCACAGCGGCTAAGTGCCTTCCTGGCTTGAGGCCCAGTTACCCTTGTGGGTGGCAGCCCTTGGCGCCAGCCACAACACCGAGTCCCTGAACTCCCAAAGCAGCAAATGCTACAGACTCATTAGTATCTGCTGCCCCCAGCTGCGGGGTTTGCCCAGTCTGGGGGTTCTTCCTTGTGTTGACTTTCTGCCACACCTAGCAGTGCTCAGTCCTGCTCCAGGCTCTGTGCTCAGGGACCATATCCCTCGCCCTGCAGCCTCGTTCTCTTCACAAGAGCCAGCAGCTGGCATGCACTAAAGCCAGGCCTCAGCCCCGGCAGCCATTGACAGGGAATAAGGTTCCAGTTCTTCATTTTCTTTTGGTCTCAGCTGCTTTTTTTTTTTTTTTTTTTTTTTTGCTTTTTGGGTCACACCCGGCAATGCTCAGGGGGTTTCTCCTGGCTCTGCACTCAAGAATCACTCCTGGCGGTGCTCGGGGGACCATATGGGATGCCAGGGATCGAACCCGGGCGGCATGGGCCTGCGGCGTGCAAGGCAAACGCCCTACCCGCTGGGCTATCGCACCGGCCCCTCAGCTGCATTTTTTGTCCTCGGTTCAGCTACCTGAGAGTGCTGAGGCCTTGGGATGGTAGAGTCACCTGGACCTGAGTTCCACAGTGGTCACTGTTCCCTCTTGGGGCTTTCTCACTGGAAGGGTCAGTCCAGTCCTATGGGCTCCCCATGCACAGGGGACGCCTTGGTTCCGCAGCTGCTGCCAGGAGCAGCCCAGGCCCACTTGTTCGAAGGGTCATGGTGAGACTTGGGATGTCCCAGTGGGAGCACATGGCCAGAGGTGCCAGTCCCAAGGCCCCTGTCCACTTGTTGGCCATACAGCCTGGGAACTGGTAGGACTGTGAGCAGAAACCCTGAACCTCAGCTGAAGCTCCTTGGTGACATCTGTGTCCCCCTGGCAGGGTATCCTGCTGGTGTACGACATCACCAACCGCTGGTCCTTTGACGGTATCGACCGCTGGATCAAGGAGATCGATGAGGTAGGGGCGACCTGCAGGCATCCCCCTCCCTAGGCCAGTGCCTCCAGCCCCTGGCCCCTGGCCCAGTTGTGATTGCCGTGAGTCCCGTTCACACGGCCCCCTGCCCTGCAGACGACTCGGAGCACTGTCTGGGGCCCAGCCCAGGACTCTGAGTTCCACCTTCTGCCTCTGGCCACAGAATGTCAGGGCTCTGCCTGCGTTGGGGAAGGGGGTCCCACATCCCTGCCCCTGATGCGTTATGTGTCCTCCCAAGCATGCTCCTGGGGTCCCCGGATTCTGGTGGGGAACCGGCTTCACTTGGCCTTCAAACGGCAAGTCCCGACAGAGCAGGCACGCGCCTACGCGGAGAAGAACTGCATGACCTTCTTCGAGGTCAGCCCCCTCTGCAACTTCAATGTGGTGGAGTCGTTCACGGAGCTCTCCGCGCATCGTGCTTATGCGTCATGGCATGGAGAAGATCTGGAGGCCCAACCGAGGTGCGCAGGGGCTGGGGGAGGGGCTGAAGCGGGTTCCTCGGGGGTTGCAGAACCCTTCCCCATGCCCGCCTTGTGCTCAGCCGCTAGGGGCTTGGCCACTTGGCCGCTCATCCCACTCCTCTCTGCTCACCATCCCCCTACTCCTCTGTGCCCACCAGCCCTCCCCTCCCGGCCCCCTCCTTTGTGCTCACCATCCCTCCCCGCCTCCCACTCCTCTCTGCTTAATGTCCCGCCCTCTCACCCTTGTGCTCAGCCACTAAGGACTTGATCGCTCACTTCCCACCCCTCCTGCCTGCAGTGTTCAGTCTGCAGGACCTGTGCTGCGCGCCATCGTCTCCTGCACACCCGTGCATCTCATTGACAAGCTGCCGCTGCCCGTTACCATCAAGAGCCACCTCAAGTCCTTCTCCATGGCCAATGGCATGAATGCCGTCATGATGCATGGCCGCTCCTACTCACTGGCCAGTGGTGCTGGGGGCAGTGGCAGCAAAGGCAACAGCCTCAAGAGATCCAAGTCCATCCGGCCCCCACAGAGCCCCCGCAGAACTGCTCAAGGAGCAACTGCAAGATATCCTAGCAGGCAGGTCCTCAGGGATGCACTGGGCCAGCTGGGACTGGTGCCACAGAACAGCAGAGGCTTTGCTGTGCGGCCAGAAGCGCGAAGTGCCAGGAGGCAGATGTGCCCGTGCCACCCTGACTGCCCAGCACCTGACTACTGTGGACAGCGCCTTCCTCTCTCCTGTGGGGCTGGAGGGCAGCAGGGAGCAGAGATGCAGCCGGGGGTACCTTGGGACATTTGGGAGGGAGGGAGGGACTTGGCTGCAGCAGACCTTTGCACTCACAGACCCCCCATGGCGGACAGGTAGGCAGGCTCTGGGCAGCCTTTGGGACTGCGTCCATGTGCCTCCCTTGCAGTGCCAAGGGTCTCTGCTCAGACTGGCAGCTTACCGGTTGCTGGGTGCAGCGTCAGTGATGTTCACAGCCTGCTCAGCTGTGTCCGTGGAGGCTGCAGAACTGACTGGACATATGAATGCCCATCGCGCAAGCACCTCTTCTCATTCTCGGCAGCTCTGGCCCTGACCTGGGAGTGAGCGACCCAGAGCTGCTTCTTCACATTCGAGTGACCACCTGGTTGGCCACAGTGGTGGACACTGAGCCGCCTGAGGACCCAGAGGCCATCCCCTGCGGGAGACCTGGCCACACTGGTGCTGAGCTCTACCTCCTGCCCGTGGCCTGACTTGGGCCAGGTCCCCTTTGCTGAAGGGACCCTGGCAGTGATGCGCCCCTCCTGGCACCCCGCCAGCCATGCCACAAGCATGACGGGGTGGGCCACGCAGCTTTTTTCTTAGGACTTTGAACCAAATTTCACAAACTCTTGGGCAGCCTGGAGGGTCCCGTGTGCACGTCCCACACTACCTTTGCTGCTGTCAGCCTTGGCAGCCAAACTCTCCCGACAGTTTCCTTTGTACAGTAAATGTCACTCTGAGATCTGCATGTGTGTGATGATCAGCTCTGACCTGGCCTACCATGGATGGATGGTGCCAGCATGGCCCAGGTACGGGCCAGCGGCTGCCTTGCTGACAGGCTGCGCTGTGTTTCTCAGGGCACCAGGGCTAGGTCTCTGCAGCCCTGAAAGCAGGTGCGCAGAGCCCACGGCCTGGGGTGCGGGAGTGGCCACAGCCGGGAGAACCTGGACCTGGTCACAGGCACCCCAGGGTAAAAGCACACACTGATGGAGGAAGCAGACTCCGCTCTCGGCAGGAGTGACCTCTGGGCCACAGCCTCTGGGGGACAGCTCTTTCCTCTGTTGGGCCCAAGCTCTGTCTAGGATCGGGGATGGGTCTGGGAGGTGGGGAGGACAGTGGCGCCTGGCATCTGGGGGGTCCTTCGGCCTCTTTCTGACCAAAGGGGCTCTTCATCCTTTTCTGCTTCCACAGCCAGAGGTCAGAGGAGGGTTGCGGGGCCTGACCCATAGGGCCTGGCTCATTCTAGGCGCCTTTTGTCTTGCTCCCTCCCGTGGAGGAGGGGCCTCCCTTCAGCTGGGCTTTCTATTGCCCTGAGCCGCTCTGAGAATACTTGCCGAGGTTTCAGGGGGCCCCAAGATTCAAATCCTCACAAGCAGACACCGGCTTTTTGTCCCCCAGCCCACTTCTACACTGTTCCATTTCTGGGCTCCGCGGAGGCCCCTGGAAATACTGAGTCCCCCCCCCACGTCGGCTTTGGGCAAGGAAGGGTCAGTCACAGGCTGCCCCAGAGGCCTCCCACCAAAGGAAGAGTTTGGGCTGCTCCCCAGGAGGTGGCAGGGTGTGATACAGGAAGGTCCTGGGAGGGACCAGATTTAATACAAGCATATGCTGACCTGAGTTCATTCCCTAGCATCTCCTATGATTCTCTGACCCTTGTGTCCCAAACATCAAAAACAAAGGTCCCTGTGAATCTGGGCCCCTCCAAGGGAGACAGTTCACTCAGCTACACTGGGCTGGATGCCACAGCTCCTGGGTATGGACACAGGGCTAGCCTGGAGCACTCCAGGAGTCCAGGGCTGGTGTTTTGGGGTGAGGGGGGACCCTAGGACCTGCAGCCCTGAGCCCAGGCCCCTGTCCTGTAGAGAAGCAGCTCCGGTTACACTGGCCAGAGCCAGCCCCTCCTCTCCCCGCCCCCTTGCCCTATGCTGACCACAGGAGCTGGGCGGGGGAGGGGCCAGGCGCCACATTCAGGGGCCCTGCATGGAGACCGGGGCGGAACCCAGCCCCCTCAGAGCAGGGGCATTGGAGGGACCATCTGCTGTGGCCTCTTTCCTTTTGGGGGCCAGAGGGGCCCAGGGAGTGGCCAGAACACCAGAGCAGGGCCAGCGGGGTGGATGCCTGTGGGGAGCAAGGGCCTGAGGCGGGCGTCTGGCCACTCAGCCTTCTGCCCCAGTGTTCTCCATGCCGGCCCTACAGCTTTTGCTCGTCGTGGGGCTGACTGTGGGGGGCCAGTCTCCCACTGGAACTGGGGAGTCACCCGGGCATGTGCCCAAACCAGCTCAGCCCTAGCCTGTGGGTGGATGCCCAGAGTACCTGTGAGCGTGAGTGCATCAGGGACCAGGTGAGTGGCGAGGGAGAGATGGTGCAGGCAACCAGGCGCCCTCTGCAAGACAGCTGTGGGGCCTGGAGCACTCCTCCCCCTCCTCCCTTTCTCTACCCTCTTTCTCTCCTCCCCCTTTTCTCCTCTGCCCTCCTCCTCCTGCCTGGAACCCACCCCTACCTCACCTTTTCCTCCATCATTTTTCTCACCCTCTTCTACCACCCCTGCCTCTGGTGCTCTTACTGGGGCTCTCAGCTGTGCTCATCCGAGTGTAGGGCCCACCCCAGCCTTGACTGACCCCCTTCTCGCTCCCATAGACACCCAATGTTCTCAGGTTTAGGGTTCACACGCACCCCTGCCCTGCGGGCCTGAACAAGTTATACATCTCAGCTGACTTGTTTCAAGACTTGTTCCTGGGTGAGACATGGTCTTGGTGGGGGGGCAGTGTGTGCAGAACCCTCGGAATTCCCAAGCTGGGTGCAGTGGGCAGGGGCCTTGGGCTGCACTGACAGCCCATCCCATCCGCAGGACTGCGCCGGGCTGAGCGATGCTGCACCAACGTCTGTGGGCTCCGGAGCTGTGTGGCAGCCCGCTTCCCCGACAGCAGTGGGGTCCCTGAGGCGCCGGGCCTGGAGGCCTCCTGTGAAGGCTTTTGCGTGCACAGCAGGGCTCTGACTGCGACATCTGGGCCGGGCAGCCTGTGTGCCGCTGCCGGGACCGCTGCGAGAAGGAACCCCACTTCACGTGTGCCTCGGATGGCCTCACCTACTACAACCGCTGCTACATGGATGCCGAGGCCTGCCTGCGCTGCCTGCGCCTGCATGTGGTGTCCTGCAAGCACGTGCTCAGCTGGCCACCCAGCAGCCCAGGGCCACCGGAGTCCAGGGCACTCCCCCACACCCCTCGACTCCCGCTGCCGCCCGCCCTGTACAGCAGCCCAGCACCACAGGCTGTGCACGTGGGGGCACAGCCAGTCTGCATTGCGACGTCAGCGGCCGGCCCCCGCCTGCTGTGACCTGGGAGAAGCAGAGCGACCAGCGGAAACCCTGATAATGCGGCCTGACCAGATGTATGGCAACATGGTGGTGACCAGCATAGGGCAGCTGGTGCTCTACAACGCCAGGCCGGAGGACGCTGGCCTCTATACGTGCACTGCACGCTAACGCCGCTGGCCTGCTGCGCGCCGACTTCCCACTGTCTGTGGTCTCACGGGAGGCGCCCAGGGCCCTTGCCACAGGGCACCCAGAGCCCACCAGCGCCTGCCAGCCCGATCCCCAGGCCTGCACGGGGCCTCCCCCCGGCCGTGTCCTCTGGCACTTTGACCTGCAGCGCGGGGGCTGCATGACCTTCCAAGCCAGCAGTTGCGATGCGGGCTTCCAGACGCATGCGATGCGTGCCAGCAGGCATGCGCGACGTGGGCCTGGGGATGCCTGCACGCTGCCCGCAGTGCAGGGCCCCTGCCAGGGATGGGGAGCCACGTTGGGCCTACAGCCCGCTGCTACAGCAGTGCCACCCCTTCGTCTTCGGCGGCTGCGATGGCAATGCCAACAACTTCGAGAGCCGTGAGAGCTGTGAGGGACGCCTGTCCGCGTGCGCGTGCACCACCCTGCCGCGCCTGCCGCCTGCGCAGCAAGCTGGTGCCGAGCCTGTGCCATAGTGACTTCCGCCATTGTGGGCCGGGTCACCGAACTGCTGGAGGAGCCCGAGGCTGGTGGCGGCATTGCGCCCGCGTGGCTCTGGATGACGTGCTCAAGGACGACCAAGATGGGCCTGCGTTTTCTGGGCACCAAGTACCTGGAGGTGACCCTTCGCGGCATGGACTGGGCCTGCCCCTGCCCCAATGTGACAGTGGAGCGATGGCCCGCTGGTCATCATGGGCGACGGCTGGGACGGTGTGGCTGTGCTGGACGCAGGCAGCTATGTTCGCGCTGCCAGCGAAGCGTGTCAAGAAGATCTCTGAGCTGCTGGAGAAGAAGGCCTGTGCACTGCTCAACCGCTTTCAGGACTAGGCCACTAGGACCAAAGCTATGGTCCTGCTAGGAGGGTGCTGGCCTTGCCCGTAGCCCACCAGCATTCATTCCTCCTTTGCCAGGAGTAAGCCTGAGCATTACTTACTCAGTGTGGCCCCGAAACAAAAACAGAAAACCAAAATAACAGGACTAGGCTGCTATGTGCTGCTCAGCTGCTTCCGGACCAGCCCTCCCCCACTGCTCTGCCTTCACAAACACTCCAGGGCCTAGCTTTCCTGTCCCCACCTCATCCTATGTGCCCACCCCTCTGCCTGCCTCCTGAGAAATAAAATGATTTCCTAGAGGCCTGCTGTGCTGGGCCTCCCAGCCTCTGTAGCAGTCTGTTCTCCATCTGTTTGGGGCCCTAGGGGAACCCCATTCTCTCCTCGGGGCCTGAGGACACAGGGGTGGGTCTCTTGGATAAGGACAGGGCTGGGGCGATAGCACAGCTGGTAGGGCGTTTCCCTTGCATGTGGCCGACCCCGGGTTCAATCCCTGGCATCCCATATGGTCCCCGAGCACCGCCAGGAGTAATTCCACATTGCCCCTGGGCATTGCTGGGTGTGACCCAAAAAAAAGGAAAAAAAAAAAAAAGGACAGAAGCCAGTGGGGCCACATGACCAGGCAGCCACCTTGGCTCTGGTACACCTAGTCCCTCCCCCCCTTCTCTAGTCTGCAACTGCCCGGCAGCTGCTCCCAAGACCCCTAATCCTACCCCTCTGGAGCTGTGGAAC
This sequence comes from Cryptotis parvus, assembly GCA_021461705.1. Lineage (NCBI taxonomy): Eukaryota > Metazoa > Chordata > Mammalia > Eulipotyphla > Soricidae > Cryptotis > Cryptotis parvus. The sequence goes on along the minus strand of JAJIBD010008657.1, from coordinate 85,529 downwards.
ATGGCCCTCCCAGTATCCAGCAGTGGACACGTACCATTACAGCAGCCAGTACTTTATTCCCAGCTTCTCAGCAGTGAGGCCCCAAAGCTGTCCAGCAGTGATCCTGTGGGCTCCCAGGAAGACAGAGGCTTGTGGCCTGGGTTTGTGTTCCCAGGGCACTCATTGGGGAGGGTCACTGTTTCCCTGAAGATCAGGCACTTGTTGTTAGCCGGCATGTCCACCTGAGGGAGACACTTGGCTGGAGAAGCTGCCGGCTCCCCAGGACCCACCACCATCCAGCCCTCCCACCTACCATCCTCTCCAGCGGGAGGCCAGCGGCCTGGCCCAGACTCTCCAGGAGGGCTGTGTCCCGAAGACCCCACTCCAAGTTCCTGCAGGGCAGAGAAAGGTGGAGTCCAGCCATGATGGTCAGCCCAAGAGGTCTGGCACCAAGGCCCATGGTGCAGCTCACCTGCATTTTAGGGTCAGGTCGAAGTCCACGTTACTCTGGGGAGAGATGATCCCGTTGACTGAATAAGGCTGTGGGGACAACAGAGGCTGTCTGTCCCTGGGAGTGGGGCAGTGCAGGGGTGCAGGCCAAGGGCCAGTGACTAGGCTGCGCTCCAGATGGCCTGGTGAGCACTGACAGGAGGAGGCTGGGGCAGGGTCTGTGCGGGGAGCACTCACCCCATAGGTGATGAGCACAGCCTTGGGTTTCAGCAGGTGGCCGGCTGCCCTGAAAAGCCCCTGGTGAGTGGGAGACAGGCTAGCATGAGTGGCTCTCCCCAGGCCCCCAAAAGGGCCCTGGGATGGGAGCTGAAAACTCAGGCACCCCTGCGCCATAATGCAAGAGGGTGGTGGGATCCAACATGCCAGTCCCACCCGCAAGCCCAGAGACCTCCGTGCAGCTCAGCGGGCTGATGTGCATCATGTTGATACAGAGCAGCATGTCCAGCGACTGCGGCAGGATCCCGCCCCACTGCTTCCAGTCCCAGGTCACGTCCAAGTACAGCGGGGCCTTCACGTTGGACAGTCCCTGGGCCTGCGTGGTGGCCAAAATGCTGTGAAAAGGCAGTGCGTGGGTGTCGTACCTCTGCAGCCCTTCTCCGTGGAGGCTTAAAGGGCTGGTTGTGGAGCCTACCCACTCACCCGCTCTCCAGCCTGGCGGCCGCACCTGTCTAAACAGCGTTGGTCCACGTCGGATGGCTGCCATTCGGCATGGGGAAAGGCATGCGCAAAATGGGCCGCGTGCTGGCCGGAGCCCGAGGCCACTTCAAGCACGCGGATGCCGTGCTGGGTTGGGTCCAGGTACTGCTTCAGCACGCGCAGGATGGGCTCCTTGTTCCGCTCGGCAGCAGCCGCCACCATCATCTCGGCGTCCAGCAGTCCGCGAGAGACAGCGGAGCAGTGACCGCGAAGCACGCTGGGGGTTGTAGTCCGGTTGCCGCGAGGCCCGCTGGGAGTTTTTGTTCTGCTGCCGCGAGGCTTGCTGGGAGTTGTGGTCCTGCTGCCGCGAAGCCCGCGGGGAGTTGTAGTCCGGCTGCATCACCCACATAGCCCCCATTCCCTAAACAGCCCAACCCCCGACAGTTCCCAGGAGAACGGGAGGCCCGTGTTAAGAAACCCACAGGATACATATATATCTTTACATAAGAATTTTCAATAAATATATCTTGAAAATAAAAAAAAAAGAAACCCACAGGAGGGAGAGGCGTGAGTGGAGGCGCGGCATAGAGTTTGAGGTACAAGTTTGGTCACGCCTCTCAGCTATGCCGCATGCCGTCCAGTTGCAGTCTTAGCACTGTCCCTGACTAAATATGTTTTCAACGCTTCTATCAGATGTTTTCTTCTGTTTTCTTTCTGCCGTTTACGTTGAAAATTCTTTGTTATCAGTTAGGTTTTGAGGTAGGAGAGAAGAACAAAAACGTCATGCGCCGCCCGGGAATCGAACCCGGGTCGCAAGAATGGGAATCTTGCATGATACCACTACACCAGCGGCGCTGTTGGGAGCGCTCTTGCGCGCAGAACTTAAGAGACTGTGATGCAACCGCATGCTCGCAACATTCCGACGCATGCGCGTCGCCGCCGCTGCCACCGCCGCGAAACTGAGACCCGCCCACTGGAGCAATAGCTGGGTGCGGTGGCGGGTGTCGCGGTGTCATTTGGGTTGCTTCACTCCACGACAAGGGAGAGAAGAAGAGGGACACGGTTTTCAAAGTGGTCTCCGTTTGGGACCGTATCACAGAAACCCTGGCAATCGTGAGTCTTTGTGGGTAGGACTAAGGCTGGGCTGGGCGTTCGTACGGGGGGGGCTTCGGGGTGGAGCCTTGGCATGGGCGCGACTCGGGGCGGAGCGCCAGAAGGGCTCATGGGCGGAGTCTGGATGTGGGTGAGGCCTGGTAGGCGGGGCATATATGGCGGGGCATGGGCGGGGCTCAGGAGGGGCAGGGCTTATATGGGGCGGGGCCGGGCGGGCTCTGGTGGGCGAATTGAATGGGCGGGGCTCAAGAGGGCGGGACTTCAGTGAATGGGCGGGGTTGAGTAGGGGCGGAGCCTCGCTGGCCTATTTGTGGGGGAGTCAGGGGCGGAGCTGGACTTCAGGAACTGGGGTGTGGCCCAGGGTTTCTCTATTTCACCGAGGTGTGTAGTGCTGGATGTTCTAAATAGTGGGCAACTGTAGACATTGGAGGCCGATTTGTAGTGTCCACGGTGTCCTGTTTCTCGTCTTGGCCCCGGTGTCCAAAGAGTTGCCGTGGGCAGCTCTCCCAAAGCTTCACTGTCTTGACGCCTTTGCTAGGAGTTTTTACGTCCAGTAAGGAGGGTAGCTTCAGACTTGGGAGAAGTGGTAGGCAGCCAGCGTGCTCTCTACTGGGGTGGCCCCAGGTAGCCCCACATGTTACGTGCCTTTAGGCCATCTGTGTTGGAATCCCCTTCTGCAGGTTTCTGGCCTCACCACCAGCTTCATCCTTTTCCGTATTTCTGGGTGGAGGAGCAGTTCCGTGACCATCTGATGAAGCGGGGTGGAGGCAGGAAGTGCTGGTGAGGACCACCACCACCACCATCAGCCCTGATCTGGGTGCCAGGTCACTTTGACGCGCACAGGACAGAATTCAAGTGCATGTGGGCAAAAACAGTTCATTGTTTCGGGTTTGTTGTTAATTTGTTTGGCTTTTTTGGTTTAGGGGCCACACCTGCTATACTCAGGGCTGACTCCTGCCTCTGTGCTCAGGGATTATTCCTGGTGGGCTCAGGAGACCTTACGTGCTGCCAGGGATTGAACCTGGGTTGGCCATATACAAGATAGGTGCCCACCTGCTGTGCTGGACATCTGGCCCCACTGGTTTAGACTTGAAGTTCCTTGCCAAAAGTCCCTCTAACTTGTCTTCTTGCTTCCCTTGCATAAGACCCTGAAGGAGTTCATGCCTCCCATTCGAATGTAAAAACAAGGGTAAGGCATTTGCCTTGCACGGGCAGGCCTGTGCCGGCCTGGGTTCGATCCTCGGTCCTCGGATCCCATATGGTCCCCCGAGCACAGCCAGGAGTAATTCCTGAGTGCAGAGCCAGGAGTAACCCCTGAGCGTCGCCGGGTGTGACCCAAAAAAGCAAAATAAATAAATAAATAAATAAATGTAAAACAATGATATAGCTTGCCTTTATGCCCAGGGAGGAGAGTTGCCAGGGCACCGCTCTGCGGAGCTGCCCAGATACCCAATAGCAACTGAACGGCTCCGGACCTTAGAGACACATGGAGCTCCCAGCTGTATGTCCACCTGGCAAAGAGCTGAGTGTTGAGAGCAGCTTGAGAGCACATGTGCAGCTGGGCTGGGGTGTGAGGCGGGGCGTGTGGGTGCAGCTGGGCGCTTGGTATTTGGTTGCGAACTTGTGTGAGCGCAGATGAGTGGACACAGGTGCATGGTGTGAGCACAGGTGAGTGGACACAGGTGCATATCCTGAGTGTAGGTGAGTAGATGCAGGTGTATGGTGTGAGCACAGGCGACTGGCATGTGTGGACACACAGGCACCTTGTCACGTGGAGACCAGAGGACCCAGGCCCCAACTGTGGCTGCCTTGCTCTGACATTCCCCAGGGCCAGTGGACAGTGCCTTGTCCGCGGCTGACATGCTTTCAGGCTGCCTTCTCGGGAGGCTGGTCTGCCACTGTGTGGAGGTCTCTGGCTATGAGCAAACTTGCCCCTGAGGACCATCCACTGCCCTGACCCTCCCACACCCACTTCCAGGAGACCCTCTTGGGGTGTGGCTGCTGACCAAGGGCCTGTGCCAGCCCCACTGTGCCTTTGGTGCCCCGCCCCTGCTCCTTGTTACTCTTTGCAGAGGACATGGGAATCACACCATATGAGGTCATGAGGCTTTGGGCAGTGAAGGAGGCCTTGAGGTTCCAGGCTGCTGACCCCATGTGCTTGGCAGAGGACCTTGGAATGAGTGACTGGCCGCAGAATCCCCAGTGTGGGAGAGGACTGCATGCTCAAGGACACTGGCAAGCCAGCAGCAGCACATGACGTGCGTCCACACTGGCCTTATGCTACCAGGAGGAGGGACAGGATGGGCCGGGAGGCGTCAGCTAGGAGGGTGACGATCCTCGTGGGGAGCCGAGACTGCCTATCAGGCCCCTCTCTCCCTCAAGGTCACTGGCCCTAGCCTGTCCTTCAACTTCACTTCTATTGTGACCAAGCACAGAGCCCATGGTGTCTGCAGGAGACAGGAGAGGAAGTGCTGCCCACTCACCCTGGTACTGGACAGGTGGCCCCTGAAGGCCCCTCAGAAGCCATTTATCTCTCAGCTCCTGCCTGACCCCACAGTGCTCACGGGCTTCTGTGCAGCTTCAGGCTCTCCCCTGGGCTGGGCTGCAGGAACTCAGCACGGAAGCCCCTATTCTTGCAGCAGTGCTGTCTGAGACGGGACCCCCGGACCCCCGAGCCTGGAGGGACCTGGAGCCTCCTCACAGGTTTCTAGAGGCTGGAGAGAGCGCCATGGCCTGCACAGTCTTTGCCGCAGAAGGCCGGGTCTGTCCCTGGCACTGCCTGGAGCACAGCCAGAATGGCCTCACAACGAGGAGGGCAATTTAGGGACCTGGACAGGACCCCCGGGACTGGAAGGAGTCTAGGGGGCAGATTCCACACCCTGACAATCCTGCAGCTTGTTTTCTGGGGGAAAGCAGACATTAAGGGTGGACACAGAGGAAGGGAGGGCCCCAGAAGCCACTTCCTCCCCTTTCCTGGAGCAGCTGGTGGGCTGTGAGGTACAGCAGCAACTGCCCGTAAGGGCATCCTGACAGCTCCAGGCAGTGGCCCTGAGGGGCCCCTCACTTGGTACCCTGTGCCATGGGTCACCCCTCATCCCCCATGGGAAAGCCCTCGCCTGAGACCCTGCACAGACAGGCACAGACACCAGCGTCCCGAGACAGACGCAGGTCAGGAGCCTCACTGGCTTGCTTGTCTGTTTCCACCCCAAAAGCCAGAGTTCTCTCAGACACACACTTATCCTTTTCTCTCCCCTCACCTTTACGTTTCAATAAAACTATCTTTTTTTCATTTTTCGATTTTTTGGGTCACACCCGGCAATGCTCAGGGGTTATTCCTGGCTCTTTGCTCAGGAATTACTCCTGGCGGTGCTCAGGGGACCATATGGGATGCTGGTAATCGAACCTGGGTCGGCCACGTGCAAGGCAAATGCCCTACCCGCTGGACTATGGCTCCGGCCCCAATAAAAACTATCTTGCCTCACAAAAAAATAAAATTAAAGAACGCTTGGCTGACGATTCAGGACAGCAGTGGGTAAAACTTTGATCCTGGGGTCCCACGGAGCAACCCCAGCACGGGTCAGGATTAGGATCAGGGACGTCCACTCACGGTTGTCTCCGCAGGGTTGGGCGGTCTTCAGAACCCAGCACACCCCCGAGGCTCTGAGTCTGGGGCTATGGGGACCCAGCACCCCTCCTGACTTAGCTTCGCCCGGCCCCAGCGCTGCTAAAACTGCGGCCACAGCGCACTAGCCTAACCGGCGTGGGCCCTTTAAGGGCCAGGGGGGTGTGGTGTGGGCCCGCCCCTCCCCGGCGCGCCCCTTAAAGGGGCCGCGCCCCGGCGCCGCGCGTGAGCGGACTGAGGGCGCGGGAGGAGAGGGGCGCGCGGGCGCGGGGCGGCGCACCATGTACACCATCACCAAGGGACCCAGCAAGCTGGTGGCGCAGCGCCGCACCGGTGCGCGGGGACGGGCGGCGGGCAGGCCGGTGGGGCCCGGCCAGGGACCGCGCGCGGCGGGCGGCGGCTGACGCGGCTCCCCGGTGCCCGCAGGTCCCTCGCAGCAGCAGGTGGACAGCAGACTCGGCGAGCTCCTGAAAGGCCGGCAGCCCGCGCAGCCCACCGCGCCGCCCCCGCGGCCGCCGCCGCCGGGCCCCCTGGCCCCTGTCCAGGTGAGACGCAAGCAGCGGCCGGCCCGGGGTGACCTTGGGGGAAAGGCGATCGGAGCCCGGGCCGCGTGCTCAGGCCCGCTCCAGGCGCTTCCGGCTCACCTGGGGGCCGCTCCGGGTCGCCGCAGGGCACGGGGCCTTCCAGCCGCTGCGTGGACCCCGCAGACTTGCAGGCGCTGAGGTCCTGGGTGTGGGACCCAGCCGGGGCCTCCGGCGTCCCTTCCTCCTGAGGGACCCCGCTAGCGGGTAGGGAAGGTGTTGGCAGTGCCACAGGCGGGGCCCAGCCCGCGCCCCTCCGTCGGCTGCAAGCGAGGGACACTAGAGCTGGTGGCCACGGGGGGATAGGGTCGGGGTGGGACCGACAAATACCTGCGGGTCCTGGCGACCACAGCCGCCCCCTCCAGCGCATGGAACCCGGTGGCTGCTGCCAGCCCTGGACCCCGGAGGGATAGCGCCGTGGCGTGACGGGTGGCCCAGGTGCCCGCGGTCCGAGGGGCAAGGGTAGCCCCTCTGGCGCTGCAGAAATGGCAGTGCCCCATGTGCTCTCCCCGTTCAACTTGCCCAGGAGTGAGTGGGGTATCCCCGTACCCCGGTACCTGGCGGGTCACAGCTGGGCCGTGCCTCCCATAGGCTTTCAGAGGTGGCCAGAGAGTCACAGACCAGGGAGGTCGACAGAAGGGTTTGCGGTGAAGTCCCGGCGCAGCCACTCGCAGTGGCCAGTGACCTTGGGCAGGTCACTCCCATCTGGAGCCCCGGAGGGTGGTGGAGGGCGCACATGTGGACGCTGAGCAGAGCTGGGGCCCCTGTAGCCTGGCAGGCAGCGCCCAGGGGGCAGATGTGGGTGGACTCTGACCACAGCACCCCACATTCCCGTGCGCATGAGGAGCCCCTGTTCGACCACTACTCTCGGCCGAACCCCCAGGCCTTGCTCCAGCCCTTGGCTGGGACACCCCCCTTTCTTTACCCCCTGCCGCCCCCAGCAGCTGCGGGCAGGTGGGCGGGGCCTGTCTGCTGCGGAGCCTGCGGGCTGGGAGAGGGTCCTCTCATCCCCTAGTTTCTCAGCTCCCCCAGCCTGCCAGTGGGGGCTGGTGGGGCCGGTGCCCCTCAAGACGCTCCTCTTTGTTGTAGCGTCCGTCTCAGCCGAGGAGGAAGGCCGAGCGGCGCGGGGGCGCCTGAGCCCAGGAAAGCCAGCAGGCCGGCAGGACCGCGGCTGCCTGGCGGAGCGGCCCCAGCTGCCCAGGACGCCCGGCTCCCGCTGCTGTAGGTGCGCCCGCTTCCCGAGGGCCCGGCCGCCTGCCGGCCAGCAGCATTGCCCCTTGCTTGGGACTTCAGGGGCCTCCACGTGCTCAGCGCGCCCCACCCCTCACTGTGGTCAGACCTGTGGGGCCTGGGAGAGCGTAAGGCGCAAGGAGAGGCTATGGCTAGCTCTTGGGCTTGCTCTTCCTCCTCCGGGCCTTGGAAGGGGAAGGCGCCTGTGAGGGAGGAAGGTGCCGGGTGAGGGGGAGAGTGGCCAAGAGAGAACCAGGCTATGGAGGCCTGGCTGGTCAGGGGAGGTGGGAGGCAGCGGGGTGCCTGGGTCCTGGCAAGGCACTTGTGTGCCTGGCACACAGACACATCCGGGAGCACCGTTTGGGGGCATCAGGGCTGGCCCAGGTCATGGGGGTTGGGACAGTCACCAACCATCTCCCCTTTTTCTGCAGTTCCGGCAGAGGCTCGTGTTCAACCGAGTGAATGGGCGGCGGCCCCCTGCCATGTCCCCTCCCTGGAGGGGCCCCAGGAGCCGTACACACTGGCCCATGAAGAGAATGTCCGCTTTGTGTCTGAAGGTAGGGCCGATGGGCCACCTTGCTCGCTTCTCACCAACATCTGCTCTCACCTGGCGTTCTGCCCATCTTCTGTGGCCAGTGGCAAGCCAGCTACATGCTCTGTCCCAGGCCGCTGTCCAGGGTGGGCACCAGGTGGGAGCAAGTGCCTGGACCCCGGCTCAGCTGTGCTTGTTCCCCCATAGCCTGGCAGCAAGTGGAGGAGCAGCTGGGTGCTGGCTCAGCCGGCAGAGCGGACTGAGACCCGTGCAGTATGTGGAAAGGAACCCCAACCCCCGGCTGCAGGGTGAGCCCCTGCCCAGGGGCTTCCTCTCTGACCTCACCCAGCTCCCCAGGGTGGGTTCCAGGACAAGAGGCAGGTCCCGGGAGCCTCACTGCTCTTCTCCCTCACCCTTGCCTGCAGGCTTCGTGCCCATAGATCTGGACGAGTGGTGGGCCCAGCAGTTCCTGGCACGGGTCACCAACTGCTCCTAGCTGCCGCTGGGTGGAAAGAAGGAAGCCAGGAACCGCCACTGTTCGGGGCTCCATGCCACTGGGCCAAGAAGTGCGGTCCCCACGCCTGTACGGGCGATAGCAGAGGGACCTGAGGGAGCCCTGGCCCCGTGGGTGCTGCTGTGCCATCCCTGGAGAACCAGCACCCGGAACTGTTTGTGCCGACCTCTGATCTCGCTCTGCCAGGGGCCGAGGGGCCAGGGCGAGCCTGCTGACCTCATTCCTGCTCATGGTGCCCTGGGATCAGTCCTAGGGCTGGTAGCAAGAACCTCCAAGCTAATAAAGCTGAGAAACTGCCCTTGGAGTGTGACCTTTATTTGGGAGGCCCGGATGTAGGGGTGCCATGCTGTATATTGGACTGGCTGGGGGCTGTGCCCTCCCTGGCCTTCCTGTGACCTGGAGAGGTGGCAAGACCCTGCAACTACAACTAGCCGATCTCTCTCTCTGCCTCTCTCTCTGTCTCTCTCTCTGTCTCTCTCTTCTGTCTCTCTCTCTCTCTCTCTCTCTCTCTCTCTCTCTCTCTCTCTCTGTTGAGGTTGGCAGGAAACTGGCCTGGTTTCAACCTTCAGTTTGCTTAACTCGGGTTTGTTTTCTTTTTGGGTCATACGGTGACACTCAGGGTTTCCCCTGGCTCTGTGGTCAGGAATTACTCCTGGTGGTGCTCGGGGCACCATATGCAATGCCACAAGACAAGCACCCTCCCGGCTGTACTGACTTTCAAACTTTTTATTTTTTTTACTTTTTGGGTCACACCTGGCGACACTCAGGGGTTACTCCTGGCGGTGCTCAGGGGATCAAACACTCGTCGGCCGCATGCAAGGCAAACACCCTCCCCACTGGACTATCACGCCGAGCCCGATTTTCAAACTTTACTACCGACGCCCCAGCGCCTGGCTTCTGGCTGCTCAGAAACCGTCGGCTGTTGCCCATTTCTCCACCCTGTACCTGCCATCTACGTGTCAAACCGAGCAGGACTGGCCCATGAGCCTCAGCAGGGAAGTCCAAGGATGTGGGGATTTAGGTCGCCGGCTCCACCTGGTGGGCTCATTACCGTGGCCGTAGCGGACAGGACCTTGACTACCCTCGCTTGGGACGCCGAGGGACTGGGAATCCAGGGTGGGGGCCAGCCTGGGTTGGTGGTGAGTGTGCACGGCGCAACCCCATGAATAAGGGAGTAGGGTCGGAGAGGGGGGCCCAGGGACTAAGAACCTGAAGGCCGGCGCCGCCAATTGGGCCACCTAGAGAAGGGCAAGGCTGTCTAGAGAACCCACGGGAGGGTCCAGCTTCAAGTGCGACCAGCTAGGAGACCGCGGAGCTCTGCGGGGTCAAAAGAGCCTGGCCCGCCCCCGCTGCGCAGTCACGTGATTCACCAACCGCGCGGTCATGTGCCTTCGGACGCCGGAAGTGGCGCTGTTGCCAAGCGGCCGTTGCTAGGCGCTCTGCGTTCACTGCGTGGCGCGGCGAGGCGGGAAGTGCAAGCGGCCCTGCAATGGCGCGAGGTGCCGGTACGCGCGGGCCGCGGGGTTGGTGCCTGTGGGGTCCCGACCGCGGGGCTTGTTTCCTGGGAGGGGTGCCTGGCCTCGGGGTTTGTTGCCTAGGGAATCCTGGGCTGCGGGCTTGGTGCCGGTGGGGTCCGCCTGGCCTCACGCCCCCTGGTTCCCGCAGCTTGGCAGCAGCCGTTCCTCAATGTCTTCAGACACTTTAAGGTGGACGAATGGAAGCGCTCCACGAAGGAGGGCGACGTGGCCGCCGTAGTGGTAAGGGGCGGTGCATGTTCTTCCTCGGAGTAGAGCGTTGGGGGCACCCCAAGGAACTGGGGTGATGCTCCTTCCGCAGGACAAGACTCTGGGGTGCCGAGTATACCGGATCCGGGGTTCCGCCTCTGCCAGCAGCTACATCCAGCTCCCTCAGACTGGCGCCCACTCTCTGGGCCTCACTGGGCGCTACCTGTACGTGCTCTTCCGCCGCTGCCTGCCAAGCACTTTGTCATCCACCTGGACGTGTCCACTGAGGTGCCTTCAGGGTAAGGTGGGCAGAGCTTGGGGCCTGTACCATGCCGCTTCCCTGACGTCCTGCCCTGGCCCTGCTCTGTCCCCCGCAGCACGCCCAGGTGATCCGAGTGTCCTTCTCCAACCTCTTCAAGGAGTTCAAGTCCACCGCCACGTGGCTGCAGTTCCCTTTGGCATGCAGAAGCTGGCCGCCAGCTGAAGGTGGTGGAGACCCCAGCCAGGGCGGGGCAGGGGCTGGCGCCGGCTCATGTGGACATGAGTGTCAGCCTGGGTGCCCAGCGCTGCTGACCGTTTCTTCCTGTAGGTGGGGCAGGGCCAGCCCCTCCTGGGTCGCGCTGGACCTGCCTGCAGGTGGACTTGCGGGACACGCTCCTAGTCTACCTCAGCCAGTACTACAGCCATCTCCGGGGGTGCGACTGTGCGCCAGCCTGATGGTCAGGAGCCTCTTCACCAGTGACCTGAGTTTTGACCCCAGTGAGGCCTGCAGCCACCACCCTCAGTTCTCAGCCCAGAAGGGCCCCCCATGGTGCTGGCACCTGCCTATGTGGACCCACTGCTGGGCTGCAGGCGTCCCCTGGGTGGGCATTCCTGGGGCTGGGGCAGGGAGCCTGCTGGAGTGCTCTTGAGCTGGAGAACTGTCCTTTACAGCCATCACCGTCACTGAGGCCAGGCGTTCCAAGCTGCCCATCACTGTCTCCCCATGCCACGAGAAATGGCGTTCCCGTGCCCACGGGAAAGTGCTGGAATGACCTGTACCTCCACATCCGGTAGGCACCTCCGCCCACCCCACCCCGGCTGTGCCCACCTAGCTTGACTCCTCTATCCTGCCCAGGTTCCCTGCTGGCAGCCTGCACTCCTCCTCCCCTGCTGTGCCAGAAGGGCCGGTTCTCTCCTGAGACAGGTGGGCTTGGGGCCAGTCCCATGGGAGCCATGCCTGCTGGGGACCTGGGTGGCATCGGGATGCAGCTCTGTTCTCGGTGGCTCCTCCCCAGCAGAGCAGACTGGCTGTCCATCCTGTGGCCAGTAGCTCCCAGCTCCGCAGGCTACAAGGTGAGTTCCCTGCTCTGTTGCAGTGTCCCAGGGGCGACAGCCTCCACAGCAGCCTCGCCCGACAGCCCCCAGCGGGCCAGCACAGCAGGTGTGTTCTCTGTTCCTGTGCCCAGGGCACGGGGCCGAGCAGCCCTGGGCACTGACAGAACTTCTCCCTCTGTAGTCCCTCCGGGCACAAGGGCCCGAGGCCCGTCCTGAGGGTGACAGGAAGCAGGGGGCCAGCCGTGCACCAACCTCTCAGCTGCAGAGCCTGGGGCCTTGCACGAGGTGAGTGCTGCCCAAGGAGGGGCTGTGCCCTGCCCACCCGGTGGGTCAGACTAGGTGGGAGCACAATGAAGCCGGAGTGTCCTGCGCCAACGGCTGCCCCGCCATGCCATCTCAGTGGGGCTCCTGCCGTGCCGTCTAGCCAAGAGCCTCCCCGGACAGGAGGCAGCTCCGGCAAGAAGCCATCTTCACTGGCAGTGAGTCAAGTGTGCTCGGACGGGGCTCGGGGCCTGGCCTAGCTCTGACCGCACCAGCTTCCCGGCTTCCTGCTGGGCAGTCAGAGACAGAGGCCCATTCCCTGGACCTCACGGCACCATCTCCTGTTTCAGAGCTTTCTCCCAGATCCCATCCTGAGGCTCAGGGGAGTCATTGGCTTTGGGGGCCACGGCGCCAAGTGGGTGAGTGTGCCTTGGTCAGCAGGGTGCAGAACTGTGAGTGACCCGAGACTGCGCCAGAGACCTGAGGTCGTGCCATGCAGCAGCAGCCCATGGGCAGGAGCCCCCGGGAGCTGGGCTGTCACGTGGCATCTGACAGGGGCGACCTGGCATGGCCTCAGCAGCCCCTCCGGCCCACAGGCTCTGTGGACCAGGGACGGGGCGAGTGTCCTTTACCCCTGCCACGCCATCATCGTGCTGCTGCACATCCAGAGCCGTGAGCAGCGCTTCTTCCTTGGCCACACGGACGAGGTGGGTGCCCAGCCTGGGGTGGGCCTGCCTTCAGGCCAGGGCGCCCCCTCACCTGAACCTCCCCAGGTCTCCTCCCTGGCCCTGGATGGGAAGAGCCAGCTTCTGGCTTCAGCACAAGCCCGCTCCACCCAGCATGCTGCGGCTCTGGGATGTCTGCAGTGGCCAGTGCCTCTGCCTGTTCCGTGGCCCAGTCCACACTATCTCCTTGCTCAGGTGCGCCTGTGGCTTTGTGGGGGCCGGGTACCACCTGGGCCACAGTGACCCCCCTTTGTCTACAGCCTCTCGGACAGCGGGACATTGCTCTGTGGTGTGGGCAAAGATGGCCACGGGAGGACTGTAAGGCACTGAGCTGGGACAGCGGGGTCCACAGGGAGGTACTCAGCAAGGGGGCCATACCCAACACTGTGGAGGGGCCCCCCCCCATGATGATGTACTGTGGAACTGTGGCCCATTGCAGGTGGTGGTTGCATGGGGCACCAAGGATGTGGGAAAAGGAGGCGAGGTGACTGTCCTGGCCAAGGTGCACACTGACGTGGATATCCAGGCCTTTGTGGTGGCCGGTCACGATGAGACCAGGTGACGTGATGGGAAGACCTCCCTTATTTTAGGTCCATACAGGCACAACAGGGCTCACCCTCCTTCACAGCCACAGACAGTGCTCACCCTCCTCCCTCACAGGCACAGTGCTCACTCTCCTCCCTCACAGGCACAGTGCTCACTCTCCTCCCTCACAGGCACAGACAGTGCTCACCCCTCCACCCTCACAGGCACAGACAGTGCTCACCCTCCTCCCTCACAGGCACAGACAGTGCTCACCCTCCTCCCTCACAGGCACAGACAGTGCTCACCCTCCTCCCCTCACAGGCACAGTGCTCACCCTCCTCCCTCACAGGCACAGTGCTCACTCTCCTCCCTCACAGGCACAGACAGTGCTCACTCCTCCCTCCCCTCACAGGCACAGACAGTGCTCACCCTCCTCCCTCACAGGCACAGACAGTGCTCACTCTCCTCCCTCCACAGGCACAGACAGTGCTCACTCTCCTCCCTCACAGGCACAGACAGTGCTCACCTCCTCCCTCACAGGCACAGACAATGCTCACTCTCTTCCCTCACAGGCACAGACAGTGCTCACCTCCTCCCTCACAGGCACAGACAGTGCTCACTCTCCTCCCCTTACAGGCACAGTGCTCACCTCCTCCCTCACAGGCACAGACAGTGCTCACCTCCTCCCTCACAGGCACAGACAATGCTCACTCTCCTCCCTTACAGGCACAGTGCTCACCCTCCTTCACAGGCACAGTGTTCACCTTCCTCCCTCCAGGCACAGATAGTGCTCACCCTCTTCCCTCACAGGCACAGTGCTCACCCTCCTCCCCCACAGGCACAGACAGGGCTCACCCTCCTCCCCTCCCCCTGTAGGATGGCCCCATGTGGACAGGGCAGTGTGCGACTGTGGCGGCTTCGAGGTGGGGGCTGCGCTCCTGTCCCGTGGACCTTAGGGAGCACCATGGCCTGCACTTTACTGACTTGGCCTTCTCACTGGCCCAGGACCATACACTGTAAGCCACAAGCAACCCCCCGACGCAATCTCCCCCAGCCCCCCAGACTCTGCTCAGCCACACCTCACCTCACCTGTCCCCACCGCCAGCTACGTCTGCAGCCGTAGTGGCCACATTCTGGAAGTGGACTCCCAGTGCCTGACCGTGCGGCACACTCGCCGCCTACTGCCTGCACAGGCCCCTGGCAGCCCCGTGCCACAGAAGTGGACCTCCAGCTCAGGTTGGCGCCCCTGACACATAGGGTTCCTGTGGGTGCTCGGCACGTGGGCTCAGGGGCAGCTGCTCTGGCTGACTCAGTCTCTCCAGGGACTGGCATCGCCATCAGCAGCCTCAGCATCTCCCAGACCCTGTGTGCTGTGGGGTCGGAGGATGGCCACCTGCGCCTCTGGCCCCTGGACTTCTCGGCTGTGCTGCTGGACACAGGTGAGGCCTGAAGCCCCTCTGCTCCTGCCGAGTCCTGGGCTGGAACGCCGGAGAGCCTGGGGTCTGAGTTCAGGACCTGCGTGAGGTGTGGGCTGAACACAGCCCCGGAGATCACCAGCCTCACCTCTGCTAGGGCTTGAAGGACCCGTTGCTGCTGTCCGAGTGAGCCCTGATGGCCAGCGTGGTGCTGTCCACCACCTCATCAGGCGTCCTGGGCTTCCTGGACGTGGCAGCCCAGGAGTACTGTGTGCTGGTGCGTGCACACACCGCCCCAGTGCTGGGTCTTGCCACCGAGCACAGCCGTGGGCAGCTGGTCACCGTGGCCCAGGACCGCACGGTCCGTGTCTGGGACTTGAAGACTTTGCAGCAGGTGCGGGGGGGCATCCTGGGGAGCAGGTGGCACGGGCTGCCTGCTCACAGCCCCCTCACGCCCCTCCCGGGCCCCTCACATACCCATGCAGCTCTATGACCTGGTGTCCCCAGAGGAGGTGCCCTGTGCTGTCGCCTTCCACCCCACACAGCCTCGCTGCTTCTGTGGCTTCAGCAGTGGGGCTGTGCGTGCCTGCAGGCTGGAGACCGCTGAGGTACTGCTGGAGCACAGGTGAGGCCTGCGGGGAGGGGAGAGGTGCTGGGGCACAGGTGAGGCCTGCGGGGAGGGGATGCCCCTGCCCTGTCTGCCTTGTGCTGCAGATGTCACCAAGGAGCTGTCACCAGCCTGGCCACCAGCCCCGATGGCAACTTCCTGTTCAGCACCTGTTCTCGGGGTGTCCTGGTCCAGTACAGCTGTGCCACCCCCCAGTGCCACGTGCTACGTGTGGCAGGTGTGGCCCGTGGGCCCGCCTGTGTGCCATCACTCCTCAGCGTCCCTGCAGTGGGGCTCAGCCCCTGAGACGTGGGTCAGGGAGGGGTGAGCAACCTGGCCTAGGCCAGCAGGGACACTTGTCCCAGTCCCCAGTGCAAACCCCGCCTCCTGCTCTGTGCCTGGCCTACTCTCTTGGGGGCAGGTTTTAGGGTGTGCCTGGGCCACTCTGCACCCAGGACACCCCCATACTGCTCATACCCACCCATCTCTCCGCAGCTGATGCAGTGTGGCAAGAAGCCAGTGGGAACGCCTTGGCCGTCAGCCCAGACAGCCGCCTCCTGGCATTCGTGGGCCCTTCCGGCACACCGTGACTGTGACAGACTCGAACTCTCTGGAGCAGGTCAGGCCGCCAGGGCCTTTCTGCTGTGGGACAGAGGCGCCTTGGGTATCTGTGGGGGTTGAGAGGGCGGCCCAGGACATGTGCTGAGAGCTGGCCCTCCTGCCCCGTGCTCGGGGACTCCTGAAGCCCAGTGGGTAGTGCCCCAAGCCCCTTCCTCCAACCTCTGGTCAGAGGCCCCCCAGAGTTTTTGCTTTTTGGGTCACACCCGGCAATGCTCAGGGGTTTCTCCTGGCTCTGCACTCAGGAATAACTCCTGGCGGTGCTCGGGGAACCATATGGGATGTCGGGATCGAACCCGGGCCGGCATGGGCCGGCTGCGCGGCAAGGCAAACGCCCTACCCGCTGGGCTATCTCTCCGGCCCCACCCAGAGTTTTTGGTCATCAGCTGCTGCTCTCTCCAGCTGTTGCAGGTGGACATCTGTGCCCCAGACCTGACCGGCAGCCACCTGGACTCCGCCACTGCAATCTGCTTTGGACCTGCACCCCCGGCCACCTGCTGGTGTCCACATCATCTGCCACGATCCTGGTGCTGAACACCACATCTGGCCACGTGGTCCGAGAGGTGATCTGGGGCCCCCAATCCATGAGAGGGTGCACATGTGTTCACACGTGAGGGTGTATGTGAAGGTGTGTGATATGAGCGTGTGTAAGTATGTGTGCATTATGCACATAAGTGTGTTATGCGAGTGTACATGTGCTTACATGTGTGGGCATGTGGGAGTTATGCAAGTGTATGTGTGTGTTGTTTGAGCTTGTGTGAGTCATGTGTATAGGAGCATGTGTCGGGTGTGTAGGAGAGTGAGTTATGTGAGTGCGTGAGTGTGGGAATGCATGAACATGTGTGCACGTGATTGAGTGTGAGTGCAGGGTTCTGCCCATGCCCCCATGAGGCCCCTCCCGTGCAGCTCTCTGGGATGCAGCCCCCGGCCTGTGCCTCCCTGGCACTCAGCACAGACGGACGCTTCCCTGCTCATGGCGGCAGACCGGGCCGTCAAGGTGTGGGACTACTCAGCACGGGCCGGCCCACGCTGCCAGGTTTGTGCCAGGATGGAGGACCCACCGTTTAATGGCAGCCTGCTGGGGTAACGCAGAAGGTGGAGGGCCTGGCCTCACCCCTAGCTGTGACCCCATAGGTGTTCATTGGTCACTCAGCGCCTGTGCGGGCTGTGGCCTTCACCCCCTGACCAGCAGCAGGTTCTCAGCATAGGGGGACGCCATCTTCCTCTGGGATGTCCTGGCTCCTGAGAAAGCCCCGGAAGGGGGTAAGTACCGTGCCGTGGACCCCACCCCGTCCTACTCCCTTGCCTCCCCCCACCCTCTCGTCTCTCCCGCGGCCCCACCCCTGCCCACTACCCTTGCTTTCATCTTTGCAGTGCCCAGGGCTTGCTCGCAGCCCCTGAACCCCAGGAGGCCGGTGAGTACGTCCTTGACACCAACACGACTGCAGTTGCCTGATCCTGTGGCCTTTCTTGGGGGCCCCGAGCCTGCCTCCTCCTGTCCTCCAGCCCCAACCGCAGCTGGCTCCTTCCATCTGCAGGACCAGGGCCTGGACAGCCAGAGCGCACCATATCCAGGGCCAGTGAGCGCCCACAACCATGGACCCCCAAGTGTGGTGGTCATGGAGAGGGCCTGGGCAGCTCAGAAGCCCCCTGCCCCTCTCCTGCCCTGCCACTAGGAGCCTTCTCGCCTGGGGACCACAGGGGAGTGTGTGAGAAGAGCCAAGACCTCAGAGAGGCCAGCGCAGCTGGAGATGGGGCGGGGGGGCTGGGAAGCCCCTGGGGCTCAGGGTGTCTCCTCACCCCCACGGCCGGCTCAGTAAGCAGGGGAGGGACAGCAGGGCAGGGTAGGGATTGGGGATATGGGGGCAACCGACTTTGCAGAGACGGTGGGGGTACTGTCCATCCCTGCTACAGGGACCTGGTGGCGGGCCTTGGGGTGCCATGCTGAGAGTCCTCCTTCCCCAGGGGCCCAGCACTTGAGGGCATCCAGCCCCAGCACCTGCAGGCCCTTCACTGCCCCCTACGAGGCCTCTAGGCCAGCCAAGGTGCAGGGACGTGGTGGGTTCACCCTGGCCATGTCCCTCCTTCCCTGTCCTTGTCCCATGGAGCCTGTGGCCCCACACCCTTGGGTGGACCTAACCTCCTGAGTTCACTCCCTGCAGTGCATGTCCCGGCCCCTCCTGGCGGTGAGCAGCTGTGCCTGAAGGCTGTGGTGGGCTACAATGGTGGCGGGCGGGCCAACCTGGTCTGGAGCCCCGACACGGGTAGGCAGCGCCAGGTGGGACCTGGGGGCTAGGGTGGGGCGGCAGGGTCACTGCTAACCCCATCTGGACGAGGCCCTCCTGGGACCTTTCCAAAGGGGAGGCCATGACTGGAAGTTAGGGGACAGCAGCTCTGTGTCCACCTTGCCCCCAGGCTTCTTTGCCTACACATGTGGCCGCCTGCTGGTGGTGGAGGACCTACACTCTGGGGCCCAGCGCCATTGGTTTGGCCATGCCAAGAAGGTGTCCACTCTGGCCCTAAGCCACAATGCCCAGGTACCCTTTCTGCCTGACCCCCTGTGCCCAGCTCCTCGGGAATGGCTGGTAGGGGTGCATGGACAGCTAGGGGTACAGTGTGGACCCAGCTCCAGGCTGCGCCTACACTGCCCGTCCGCCACCCATCAACCTTCCTTGCACCCAGCTCCTTGCCTCTGCATCAGGCTGCACACCCGGTGCCTGCCGTGGCCACTGTCAGATCCGGGTCTGGGATGTCCC
Organism: Cryptotis parvus; assembly: GCA_021461705.1. Classification (NCBI taxonomy): domain Eukaryota; kingdom Metazoa; phylum Chordata; class Mammalia; order Eulipotyphla; family Soricidae; genus Cryptotis; species Cryptotis parvus. The sequence continues at coordinate 66,864 of JAJIBD010008657.1, read as the reverse complement.
TGGGGGCTCCTGCCGGCAGCTCATTGGGCACCACGACACTGCAGTGCAGGCCCTGGCCTTCTCGCCTGATGACCAGCTCCTCGTCTCCGCTGGGTCGGTAGGGAGGCAGGAGGAGGCCCTACCCAGCCACTCTGCCTGGCCCGCGCAGCTGACGGGTGTCTCCACTGTAGGGGACTGTGCTGACCGCACCCTCGCGCTGTGGAATGTGGCCACAGCTGAGCTGCTGGCCTCCATGCACCTCCTGGAGCCCATGCACGGCGTGGCCTTCAGCCCCTGGGACCCTGGCCAGCTGGTGTGTGTGGGCCAGGGCGCCCTCACCTTCTGGCTCCTGCCACGACATGATGCTGCCACAGCCCTGCAGGTGGGGCCCAGCCCTGGCTCGGAGGTTTGGTGTCTGGTGAGCGGGATGAGGGGTGATGTGGCTGACCTGGTGGCCCCATGTCTGTAGGCACACCGAGAGCCTCTTCCCCAGGAGGTAGATGCCGTGGAGCTGACCTCGCTGTGTTTCGGGTCTGAGCCCTTCTCTACTGTGGCTCCAGCACGGGCCAGGTCTACGCCTGGGACACGCACGCCCGGTGCTGCTTCCTGGCCTGGCAGGCAGATGAGGAGGAGATTGGTGGGTGCCCTGTGCCCCCGCTGCCTGCCCTTTCCCAGGGGCTACAGTGCCCGCACTCACAGCTGCTCACCTCTCAGGGGTGCTACAGTGCTCGGGCACGTGGCTGGTCAGCGGCAGCAACTCGCAGCGACTGCGCCTCTGGGCCGTGGGGCTGTGCCGGAGCTGTGGCATGCAGGCACCAGGTGTGTGCGTTCCAGGCCTGTGCTTGGCGAGGTTCTGGCTTCCTGGCCTCCCGCTGACCCCTCTGCACCCTGCCCCAGGTCCAGTTCCTTGGTGATGGAGCAGGAGCTGAGCCTGGATGGGGCTGTGGTCAGCGCTGTCTTCCATGAGAGCATGGATATGGGCGTCAGGCACCACGGCTGGCACTGTCTGGTTCATCAGCTGGGCTGAGGGCACCAGCACGCGCCTCATCAGTGGCCACTACAGCCAGGTGAGGCATGGCCCCGGGTGGCCATTGTATGGGGCTGTGCCCCCTGGCCTGGCCTGGCATGCTGCAGATTCTCCCTCGGGGTCATACTAGTCAGTGTCAGGACTGCTGGCTCTGCTTGGGGACCCATTGGCGCTGGGTCGGAGCCTGGGCACTGCACACAAAGCCTGCGCCTGTCCTTCCTGCCTCTCTAGCCTGTCCCTCACAACTGTCTCAGGGTTCCGGGCGGGTTCCTGCAGACCCTCACCTCTAGAGCTCCTGGCCTCGGCCAGCCCTGCAGGAAGATGGCCAGGGAACCGGGCCTGCTCTCTGCCCCCTGCAGCATCTGCTCAAGGCCATAGGACCCGTGTCTGCCTGTCTGACCTCAAGCTGCTTCCCGGGCAGTTGGGTATTGTCACAGTTGGAGCGGGCCTCGCCTGGAATCACACTGCAGCTCTCAGACCCCAGGGGTGGGGTGGGAACTGGGTGGGGACCTACAGCTTCACCTACAAGGGGTGGGTGCTCTGGCTTTGCGTGGGGCTGCTCCCGGTGCTATGGGGGCCTGACTCCTGCATGTCCGGAAGTAGCAACTGTAGACTGGTGTGTGCGTGTCTGGGCGCTGTCTGCAGCTGTCTTAGTGCCACACGATGGCCTGCTGTGGGGAAAGGCCATGTGGCCATGGGCCCAGGAAAACAGCCACAGCCAGGGTCACAGACCAGCTCAACACCTGGCCTCTCCTTGGGGGTCTCAGGCAGGGTGGGGCTGAGCTGTTCCTGGCCCCTGCTGGGGCATGTGCTGACCATTGTCCCCATAGGTCAACGAGGTGGCCTTCAGCCCCAGTGAGGCCCACTGTGCCACCTGTGCTGACGATGGCAGCGTGGCGGGTCTGGTCCCTGGGCAGCCTGGAGCTCTTGGTCCAGTTCCAGGTTCTGAATCAGGTACTCTGTGCTCGCCAGAGGGGAGCAAGGTTACAGAAATGCGGCTCCCTGGGCCTGCTGACGTTAGTCCTGTGTTCCCAGAGGTGCCTCTGTCTGGCTTGGAGCCCCCATCCTGTGGCCACGCTGAGCAGCAGGTGGCCGCGGGCTACAGCGACGGCACCATGCGTGTCTTCAGCATCACACACACGGCGATGGAGCTCAGGGTGCAGCCGCACTCGGCTGCACTGACCACTGTCGCCTTCTCTGCCGATGGTGAGGGCTGGCCTGGGGGCAGGGCTGGGGCATAGCGGGAGCACACGGTCATGTGTGGTTGCACCCATCCAGGTCAGACCGCCCTCTCGGGGGATAGGACTGGGCTTGTGGCAGTGAGCCGCCTGTGCACAGGGCTGACCCTGCGGGTGCTCAGCAACCACCATGGTGCCCCCATCTGCACCCTCCAGAGCACCAGCAAAGAGGTGAAGAGGCTCGTGGGGGGCTTGGGGGCACGACCTGTGACTGCTCTTGGCAGCCAACACCACCAGCCTTCCTCTGCAGTATGGCGCCTTCGGAGTGGAGGGGCGGACCTGTGGCTGGCTGCCAGCGGGACCAGCGGTCAGCGTCTGGGCCTCTGATTGGCTGCGGACCACTGTGGGCTTGTGGACTGGCTGAGCTTCCCAGCCCCCCATCCTGGAGGTATGGGCCACTCCACGTGGAGCTGTGCCCATCTTGGACTATGGGCCTTTCCAGGGCTAGGGGACAGCTCCCATTCTGGGGGAAAGACCTCCCCAGGTTCCAAGGCCAGGGGCTGCCATTGCTGCCGTCTGTCCTTCCTCTCCCCAGGCTTCTGGTCACCTGCCACCATCCCTGGCTGCCTTCTGCCCTTGGGACCAGGCACTGCTGGTGTGCACAGGCCTGGGTGTGTGCCGGGAAATGATCTTCTATAGCCTCTACCAGAAGCAGGCAAGTGCCCGCCTGCTTGGCGAGGGGTCCTGACAGACTCCAGGCAGGGAAGTGTCCTGGCTGTGTGAGCCCCCTGCCTAGTGCCTCACGCCTGCTGCCCCCAGGTGGTGAAGACCATCCCGCTGCCTGCCTTTGCCATGTCTCTGAGCCTATCTTCTGGGTCGTCACAATTTGCGGCCATTGGCTTTGCTGGTGAGTGCTGATAGCCCTGGGTAGGGGCCCTTCCCCGGATATTCTGGCTCCTTGTCCTTAATGAGAGACAGTTCTGTGGGAGGTGCAGAGGTGCCCAGCTGCTCCCGAGCTGAGCCTGCCCAAACCTGCAGAGCGAGTGCTGCACCTGGTGGACTGCAGGTCGGGGCCACACAGGACTTCACTGCCCACGAGGGCCCGTGCAGCTGTGCCGCTTCGCCATCTGCCCGCCTGCTTTTCTCCGCGGCTCACAGCGAGATCTTGGTGTGGGAGGTTGTGCCTGCTGCCGGGGGTGTCAGCCCCTCAGAGCATAAGTGATTCTGGATCCCACCTGCCTTCACTGCCCTACGATGTATAGCTCAAATAAACACGGCCACTGTGCCACCGTTGTCTGCTGCTCATCCTGCTTGCTGATCCCCTGAAATCTCCACTCCAGCTCCACTTGGTCCCCTGGGCACTGCCCTGCGTGTCCCCAAAGCAAGCAAAAGACCCCAGGATGACCCGCAGAGTGAAGTGGGGAGGATGCTTGTTTTGCAGTCATCTCTAGTTCCATCCCCAGCACCCCAAATGGTCCCATGAGTGCCGATGTGGCCCCAAAAGCCCCCACGCCCCCTACTCCCTGCACCAAAAGTCCCAGGAATTCGCAGCACTTGCTGGGGATGGGTGTGGCCTCCGCCACGCACCTGGCTGAGGCCCCACCCACTCTGGGCATAGAACCCGGTGTCTGCGGTGCCGAGCAAGTCCACGCGGTGGCGCCGCTGCGTAGCCTAGTCGCACGGGGGGTCGGGTTCGCGCCTGCGCACGCGCACGCGCACGCGCAGGAGGCGGGGGCGGGACCGGAAGTGCGGGGCCGGCGCTGTCGTGGGTCGGGTCGAGCTGTAGTTTGCCGAGCCGGCCGCCGCGCGATGAAAAAGGGACGTACGCATCCTGCTGCTGGGCGAGGGTAGGTGCGAGCGGGCGGCCGGGGGCGCGGGCAGTCGGGGGCGCTGGGTGCCACCGCCGCTGCTCACGTGCCGCTCTGCAGCCCAGGTGGGGAAGACGTCGCTGATCCTGTCGCTGGTGGGCGAGGAGTTCCCTGAGCAGGTAGAGGCGCGGACCGTGCGGGGTCCTGCCGTGGGGAGGGTCAGGGAGGGTCAGTGCCCGTCCATCGTGCTCCCGCACCCTTGTCTCGGGTCTACCCAGGTCCCTCCCCCGAGCGGAAGACATCACCATCCCCGCCGACGTCACCCCGGAGAAGGTGCCCACCCACATTGTGGACTACTCAGGTAGGCATTGAGCTGCACGCGGACCCCCAGTGGGTACCTGCGCTGGTGAGCTGCAACCGTCATCTCCCGCAGAGACCGAGCAGACGGCGGAGGAGCTGCGAGATGAGATCCATAAGGTGCCGTCCTGGCGGGGTGGCTTTCCTGGGAGGGATTCCGGGCAACTGTGGTTGATCCACGCCCCCATGCTCCCTGCCCCCGTCCTCACATGAGCATGGCCGCCCTGAGCTCCAGGAGGGGATACTGCCTGCAGCCTGGGCCCCGCCTGGTCTGTGGCACAAAATCTGGGCCACTTCTGTTACCTGCCAAGGGTCTGTGGCCTTGCCACTTGGGTTCTGTGGGAGAAGAGTGGAGGTCCCGACCAGGCTAGGGACAGTGCAGAGCCCGACACATCCCAGGAGTTAGCCCTGGTGTGTCTCGGGAGGCAGGAGAGGGCGCAGGGCCTCCTCTGTGATACAGAACTGCCCGGCACAGGCCAGCGTGGTATGCATGGTGTATGACGTGTCCGAGGCGGCCACCATCGAGAAGGTGAGCTGGGGCTCCCATCACCTACCTGCCCTGGGTGTGGCACCTCTGGGGACTGCCAGTGCCTCCTGCAGGCCTTAAGCCCTTACCTTAGACCCACCCTCGCCTTTCAGATTCGAACCAAATGGATCCCGCTAGTGAACGGGGCCACTGAGAAGGGAGCCAGGTAACAGGATGGGCTGGGCCAGGCCTGCCATCTTGCCAGTCCCTGGCGACTGACCTTGGCCCTTGCAGGGTCCCCATCATTCTCGTGGGCAACAAATCGGACCTGCGGCCCGGGAGCTCCATGGAGGCCGTGCTGCCCCTCATGAATCAGTTCCCGAGATTGAGACATGTGTGGAGGTGAGCTGGTCCCTTCCCAGGTGGGGCTGTCCACCCATAACCCCTCTTCTTGGGACCCCTGTGTCCCAAGAAGAGGATCCACACCACCTTCACACCTGTCCCAGTGCTCGGCCAAGAACCTGCGGAATATCTCTGAGCTTTTCTACTATGCCCAAAAGGCTGTGCTTCACCCCCACTGCCCCGCTCTATGACCCTGAGGCCAAGCAGGTGGGTGGTGAGGGCTGGGCAGTGGGCTGGGCCAGGCGGGAGGCAGGCCAGGCTAAGGCTGAGTAGTGGCCCATGGTCCCTGCAGCTCCGGCCTGCCTGCATCCAGGCACTCACGCCGCATCTTCAGGCTCTCTGACCAGGACCTGGATCAGGGGCTCAGTGACCAGGAGCTTAACACGTTCCAGGTACTCCCCGCCCACCACCTGTCTCCAAGGGATCCTGACCCATGGGGCAGAGCAGAGGCCTAGCTGACCGGTCACTCTGGGGGGCAGAAGTCCTGCTTTGGGCACCCGCTGGCCCCACAGGCACTAGAGGACGTGAAGGCTGTGGTCCGCAAGAACGTGGCCGGCGGTGTGCGGGACGGACGGCTGACCCTGGATGGTGAGGTGGCACCCCTGGGTGAGGAGTGGTCAGGGGCGTGCCTGGCGCTAGCCGTGTTCTCCCAAACAGGCTTCCTCTTCCTGAACATGCTCTTCATCCAGCGCGGTCGCCACGAGACCACTTGGGCTATCTTGCGGCGCTTTGGCTATGGGGACAACCTGGAGCTAACGACTGAGTACCTGTCCCCACCGTGAGTGTGTGGGCAGGACTCCCTGACCTCACATGTCTGCGGACCTGGGGTAGCTGGGCCTCAGCTCCAGAGAGCTTCAGGGGACCAGGAGGGCCTCGGCTCCAGGGTGCTGAGCCCGAGCTTCAGGGGGACCAGGAGGGCCTCGGCTCCAGGGTGCTGGAGCCCGAGCTTCCGGGGACCAGTGGCTCATGTTCCCCACAGTCTCCACGTGCCTCCTGGCTGCAGCACTGAGCTCAACCATCTCGGCTACCAGTTTGTGCAAAGGCTGTTTGAGAAACACGACCAGGTGAGCCCAGCAAGCTCAGCGTGGTCCTGCACACACACCTGAGGCGATGCAGGTGATAGGACTCCACAGTGAAGTGACACGGGTGATGGGACCCTGTGGCGAGGTGACAGATGATGGGACCCTGCATTTGGGTCACAGTCACACAGAGATGAAGTGACGGGACATGGCCCCGCAGTAAGCTGATAGCAGTGCAGTGACACAGTGGGTGATGGGTGACGTGGCCCCGCTGTGGTGGTGATGCACGACGCCCTGCAGTGGGGTGATGGTGACGTGGCCTCTGTCCACAGGATGCAGACGGTGTCCTCTCGCCTTCGGAGCTGCAGAGCTTCTTCAGTGTGTTCCCGGCACCCCCTGGGGCCCTGAGCTCCGGGGCTGTTCGCATGGAGCCAGCCGGACTGCCCCTGCATGGGTACCTCTGCCAGTGGACGTAAGCACCGCCCCTCGGCCCCGCACCCGTCCTGCCCCGTCGTCGGCATGCCACTCCTCCCTGCCCTCCCGTCCGCAGCCTGCTGGCCTACTTGGATGTGCGGCGCTGCCTGGAGCTCCTGGGTCACCTGGGCTACCCCACCCCTGTGCGAGCAGGACTCTCAGGCCCAGGCCATCACAGGTGGGCCCCGCTCCTGCCCGCCCATCGGCCCCTGCTCATTCACAGATGGGCCCCACCTCACCCTCATCGTCCTCTGCAGTTACCCGGCCAAGAGGCTGGACCAGGAGAAGGGGCAGACACAGAGGAGCGTGCTCCTGTGCCAGGTGGTGGGCTCCCGCGGGTGGGCAAATCTGCCTTCCTGCAGGCCTTCCTCGGCCGCAGCCTGGGGGTGAGTATCGGGCACGGGAGGGGACTGGGCCTCCCTCGGCATCGGGGCCACCTCCAGTGCGTCCCTCCTCAGCACCCCGATGCCGGGGACTCCACTGGCCACGCCATCAACACGGTGCAGGTGAACGGACAGGAGAAGTACCTGATTGTGAGTGTGACCGCTTAGTGGGGGTGGGCGTGGGGGTGGCGCTGGGTGCCCAGCTGAGCCCACCCTCTGTTCAGCTGTGTGAGGTGGACGCAGACAGCTTGCTGGTGGCTGCACCAGATGCTTCCTGTGACGTCTCCCTGTTTGCTGTTTGATGGCAGTGACCCTGCATCCTTTGCACCCTGTGCCAGCATCTACAAGGCAAGCCCTGACTCCCGGGGCCTGGCTGGCAGCCTCCCTGTGCCCTCATGCCTGCTGTGCCCTCATGCCCCTCTGTCCCTCAGCGCTGCTTTATGGATGGGCAGACACCCTGCCTGGTGGTCTCCTGCAAGGCAGACCTGCCTGAAGGTATCCCTCCACCCAGCCTGTCTGCAGCCGAGTTCTGCCGCCGACATCGGCTGCCCGCCCCATCCCGTTCTCCTGCGCTGCACCCAGCCCCGACATCTTCACCCAGCTCGCCTCTATGGCTACACTCCCGTGGGTACCAGCACCGTCATGGGTGGGGAGAGGGCCACTTGTGGGCTGGTACCCAGAGGTGGGTGTCCAGGCCCCTGCAGCCAGACTCTCCTACAGGCACCAGGCCCCCGGGAGCTGCACGCCACCTCCTTCTGGCTCCGTGTGACCCTGGGCGCCATTGGGGGCCACCGTCGCTGCCGTCCTCAGCCTCTCCCTGTATCGGGTCCTGGTGAGGAGCCGATGAGCCTGTCCAGCTGCCTACTGTGCCCCCGACACAGGCGCTTCTGCCTCTCCCTGGGGCCCAGCTCCTGACACGGGCAGTGCCGGAGGAATTGTACACAGAAGCCGGTGGCCCACACCCACATTCTCAGTCTCAGGGCTCCGTGTCCCCTGACCGCAGTGGCAAGAGGGCAATGGAGGGTTGGGGGTGGGAGGCAGACAGGCGGGTTCCCACTCAGATGTCACTGTCCCTCCTGGAACCCCCTTTCTAAAGATGACTTTTAATGACTTGGACGTGTCTCTTGTCTCTGGGTGGGAAATGGCCTTCCTGTCCCCGTGCCTAAGGCCAGTGCAAGGCCAGTGACAATAAACTGGCACCAGGCCCTGCCCCCATTGAAGAGGGCTGCCCTGGGGACTGGTCAGGCTGGACCAGACAGCCCCGGGAGTGGGTGGTGGACTCCTGAAGGCCCCTGGAGTGTGACAAGGCCAGGAGCTGCCTCACTCCCCAATTGCATGTGTGCTGCCGCTCGCTGCCCTCACCAGTGTCCAGAGGTCGCCTCTGCCCCAAAGCCCTCTTTATGGAGGGAGCTGGGCAGAGATCCGGCCCACTTAAGAGCAGCCTTAGTGCCACCTGGCGGGGCCGGCGGGACTGCAGGTGGACGGCTCGAGGGAAGTCGGTGGGGGCCGAGGTGGCGGCCCCCCCCCCCCCTAGGGTCCTTGGGCCTGGCTGCCCCGCCTCGTCGCGGCCAATGCAGCAGCTGCGGCGGGAAAGGGGGGCCGACGCGCTGGGAGCGCGTCCCCGCGTGGGGCGCGCGGCGGCGGCGTGTGCGGGAGGCGGGCGGGCCGCGCGGTGACGCGGCAGCGAGCAGCGGGCCGGCGGGGCGGAGCGGATCTTCCGCAGAGCAGCCCCTCCCGGCCGCGGCCGCCGACCCCGGCCCCCGGCCCGGCCCGGCCCTATGGACAGGAGCTCCCTGCTGCAGCTTATCCAGGAGCAGGTGCGTGGGGGTGAGGGGGCCTCCTGAGAACAGCCTTGCCCCATGCCTGCTCCCCCAGCCGGCTGTTCCCTCCCTGAGCCCAGGAGCCAGGGCGTGGGGGTGGGAGTTTGCGGTGGGGGCTCAGACCTTGGCTCCTTGCAGGATTGGGGGTGGCAGGGAGGTCCCTAGAGTGCTGAGGGTCTGTGGCCCTGCTGGCTGCTCCTGGGACATGTGGCACTGTGGGGCTGCATTCTTGCCTCTCCTGGCCGACCCAGCCCAGAGGCTGGGGGTCCAGGCCCGCCCTCAGCTCTGGCTGGCGGCCTCCCTACCTCAGCAGCTGGACCCTGAGAACACGGGCTTCATTGGTGCGGACACCTTCACTGGCCTAGTGCACAGCCATGAGCTGCCCCTGGACCCAGCCAAGCTGGACATGCTGGTGGCCCTGGCCCAGAGCAACGAGCGGGGCCAGATCTGCTACCAAGAGCTGGTTGACCTGGTCAGTGGCATGAGGCGGGCAGCAGGGGTGGGGCCTAGGCCTTGTCTGGCTGCCTGGCGCCCTGGCTAAAGTGGGCTGGGCACGTTCCCTTCCCACGGGACGACACTGAGGGATCCAGACCCAGTGCAGTGGGCAGCCTGGAGGGCAGGACCCAGGAAGGACTGTGTCCATGGCCTGGCCCTGCTCCCAGATCAGCAGCAAGCGCTCCAGCAGCTTCAAACGTGCCATCGCCAACGGGCAGCGGGCACTGCCGCAGGACGGGCTGCTGGACGAGCCGGGCTTGGGGTCTACAAGCGCTCGTGCGCTATGTGGCCTACGAGATCCTACCCGGAGGTGGACCGCCACTGGTACTTCTACCGGCAACGCAGCTGCCCGCCCCGTCTTCATGGCGTCGGTGACCCTGGCCCAGGTGGGCTGCAGACCCTCTCACAGGAGCCAGCCTCACCCGAGCCTGCCCTGTGCTAACGGCCCTGTCCCCCAGATCATCGTGTTCCTGTGCTACGGGGCTCGTCTCAACAAGTGGGTGCTGCAGACCTACCACCCCGAGTACATGAGGAGCCCCTCGTGTACCACCCTAGCCACCGTGCTCGGGCCTGGCGCTTCCCTCACCTACATGTTCATGCACGTGGGGTGAGTGCGGGGGGGCTCGCTCAGCCCTCATGGCGGGGTGGGGGCAGGGCGGGGGGGGCCAGCTGACCTCTCCCCTGGCTCCTGCCCGGTGTGTCCCACGCGGTCAGGCTGGAGCAGCTGGGCTTCAACGCGCTCCTGCAGCTGATGATCGGGGTGCCGCTGGAGATGGTGCACGGCTGCTGCGCATCAGCCTGCTCTACCTGGCCGGCGTGCTGGCAGGTGAGGGAGCGCGGGTGCCCGGCCCCCGCCCCAGCCCGCCCAGCCCTCACGGCTCCCCTTGCCCGCAGGTTCCCTGACTGTCTCCATCACCGACATGCGGGCCCCTGTGGTGGGGGGCTCAGGCGGGGTGTATGCACTCTGCTCTGCACACCTGGCCAACGTCGTCATGGTAACGGGGCAGCCCTGGCGGGATGGGGCCGGATCTGGGGTCTTCCTGCTCACAGCCTGTCTCGCACTCCAGAACTGGGCCGGGATGCGATGCCCCTACAAACTGCTGCGGATGGTGCTGGCTCTGGTGTGCAGTAAGTCATGGCCATGGAAAGGGGGCAGCCTGACCTGGGTGGTGGCCACAGACCTTCCCATGTGCTGTCTCCGCTTTTGCAGTGAGCTCTGAGGTGGGCCGGGCTGTGTGGCTCCGCTTCGCCGCCCCTGCCTGCCTCAGGCCCTCAGCCCAGCTTCATGGCACACCTGGCAGGGGCAGTGGTGGGCGTGAGCATGGGCCTGACCATCCTGCGCAGCTATGAGGAGCGCCTGCGGGACCAGTGTGGCTGGTGGGTGGTGCTGCTGGCCTACGGCACCTTTCTGCTCTTCGCCATCTTCTGGAACATCTTTGCCTACGATCTGCTGGGCGCCCACCTTCCCCCACCGCCCTGAGGTGCTCCCCTGAGTCACACAGATGAGGGCTAGCCTGCATGTCTGCCCTGGGGTGCTACCACTCCCTGCTAGGGGCTCATGCCCCTTGGGTCAAGCCTTACGCCAGCCCAGGGCCACTCCCAGGCGAGGACTCCAGGGCCAGCAGCTAAGGTACCCATGGGTCACCCCAAAGAGGACTGCCAGGACCTGCAGTCTGAGCCTTTTTGGAGAACGAATAAATATTTTGCACAGCAAGAGATGGCTGTACCTGGACTTCCGGGCATATTTGCCCCACCCCCAGGCTATTGAAGTAGGCCTTTCTTCCTGGGGTCGCTGCCCCGGGACACTCAGCAAAGGCAGGGCAGCCTGAGCAGACATTTATTGAGTGGCAGGTTCTATGGCACAGCTGCTGTCCAGGTCCCCTTGGGCAGGAGCTGGGCTGCGGCTGAGGTCGGGCAGCAGGTCAGGGCACAGCTTCCGGCCCACAGTCCAGGTCCACAGAGCGCGCTCCAGCTTCTGAGGGGTCCAGCAGCCAGAGGCACTTCCTGTGGGGGGAGAGGACAGCCAGGGTGTGGTGAGGCGGCCTCCCGCTCCCCAGGCGGTCCCTCAGCCAGCTCCTCACCTCGGCTCAGGGCTGCAGCACGCTCCTGCACCTTGCCCAGGTACAACAGGTAGAACTTCAGAGTGTAGCGCATGGCAGGCAGACCGGGCACTGCGGCCACCGCCTCGTCAGACATGAAAGCTACCACCCCGGGTGCGCCGGCAGCCAGGACTGCTAAGGGTAAGGAAGGCGCGAGACGCGGTGCTGCCATGCTCCGTGCAGCCCAGCTCCGCGAACACCAGTCCTGAACACAGCTGAAAACAGACAGTCCCGCTGGCCCATGACCCGCTCGGCTCCGCAGACATACCGGAGGCCGTGGCTGGGCCCACGCCCCGGAGTGAGCACAGTTCCGTGACGGCTGCTGGCACATCTGGTATGAGGCGGAAGGCGGCAGCAGAGCGCTGCACCACGAGCTCCGGGTGTTGGTGCGGACAAGCTGCTGCAGGCGCGGCCGGAAGCGTCCCTTCTGTGGTCACAGGGAAGACTGGGCTCAGGTCAAGGGCCCTGAACTCGACAGGTGCCAGCACTCAGCGCAGGTACTGACTGGGCGGTCTCCACAGGCCCCGGTCCTGAAGGAAGCCACGCCTCCGTCCCATAGGCCCCGCCCCTATCGAAACCCCGCCTCCGTCCCATAGGCCCCGCCCCTCCGGCACTCCGGGCCCAGCGACGCCCCTCACCGCCAGCTTCCAGGCCAGCAGCCGCTCTAGCTCGGGTTGTGTCACGTGCTTCTCCTCTCGGCCCCGAATGGCTGCGGGTAACTCCTCTCGATACCTACGGGAGGGCAGTGACGGGAGTCCAGGCACCGGGGCCTCCCGCCCGACCGTTCCAATGTCGCCCTACCACTGGTCCAGTGCTTCCAGAGGCCCGTGCGGGCCGCGCGCGCCCGCAGCACCTCCCCCGTGGCGTGCCAGGATGGCGGCCCAGTGACCTGGGTCTTCACAGTCCCACAGCACGCTGGTCGAAGCCATGCTCACGAGAGCACTAGGACCTCAGCGAGGGCGGGCCTGGGTAGGCTTAGCGAGCTTTCAGCAGACGGCGGGAGGTGCTGGGGGGAGGAGAAAGGGGCTGAGCAGTGCCGACGAAGGCCGCGAACGCGCCTCTAGGAACCCAGCAGTGCGGGTCGTAGTAGTTCCTGCGCGTGCGGCCAGCCCTGCCCCGCAGCGCCGCTGGCGCAGGCGCAACCCCTCTGGCCCCGCCTACCTTCGCGGCCGGAATTTCCGGTGGCGGATCTCGGGGCCGGGTCCCAGCGGATCGTGGGCTCGGACTTGGGCTGCGGGCGCGGAGCCTGGGAACGGAGTCCCGGCCGTGCCGCGGCGCGATGAAGGGCAAGGAGGAGAAGGAGGGCGGCGCGCGGCTGGGCGCCGGCGGCAGCCCTGAGAAGAGCCCGAGCGCGCAGGAGCTCAAGGAGCAGGGCAACCGCCTCTTCGTGGGCCGCAAGTACCCGGAGGCGGCGGCCTGCTACGGCCGCGCCATCGTGAGTGTGCCCGCGTCCGGGCCGGGGCAGGGGCGGGCCCAGTGTGGCGCTTCCGGGTTGGCCGGGACCCGCAGGGGCTGCTCAGGGACCCTTGCTCTCCAAAGGACTCCAGGACCGAGAGCGGGGCCAAGCGTGAGGGTTCAGACCGTCATCACTCCGGAACCCCTGCCAGGGCTTTTCGTAGCCACGAAACCCCAAGTTTCCCGGTTTGGGCCCTGGGAGCCGAGCTGGGCTGGGAGAGCAGGGAGCTCGCGGCCTCACGGGGGCGGGCCTGGCCTCGGTCCGCAGACCCGGAACCCGCTGGTGGCTGTGTACTACACCAACCGTGCGCTCTGCTACCTGAAGATGCAGCAGCACGAGCAGGCGCTGGCCGACTGCCGGCGCGCCCTGGAGTTGGACGGGCAGTCGGTGAAGGCGCACTTCTTCCTGGGCCAGTGCCAGCTGGAGATGGAGAGCTACGATGAGGCCATTGCCAACCTGCAACGAGGTGGGACTGCGGGGCTGCCCGGGTGCCAGGTGGGCGGGCCGGCCAGAGGGTGACGGGCAGTCTCCGTTCCCGCATGCAGCCTCCAATCTGGCCAAAGAGCAGCGACTCAACTTTGGGGACGACATCCCCAGTGCTCTGCGTATTGCCAAGAAGAAGCGGTGGAACAGCATTGAGGAACGGCGCATTCACCAGGAGAACGAGTTGCATGCCTACCTCACGCGCCTCATCATGGCCGAGCGTGAGAGGTGGGCCACAGGGTGGTGTCTCCCCCTTACCATGTCACCCACTCGGTTGAACTGGAGCACGTTTATTGGAGGCCACGGTGATGAAGGGAGGGATCCCTGAGTAAGCCTGGATGGGCACAGTCCCTTCTCTGAATAGCGCCCACCCACCCACAGGGAACTGGAAGAATGCCAGCGGAGCCTTGAAGGGGATGAGGACGATGGCCACGTCCGGGCCCAGCAGGCTGGCATTGAGGCCAAGCATGTGAGGGCTCTCCAGCTTGTTTTTGGGTCTGAGAGCTTGTGTGTGTGTGCGCCCTGGGCTGCCCTGGCTGCAGAGGGGTGGTGCAGGGTGTCTGGCCCACATGGCTTCTTGGCTTCTCACAGGACAGGTACCTGGCAGACATGGACGAACTCTTCTCTCAGGTGGATGAGAAGAGGAAGGTGAGCTGGGGCTGAGGGGCCAGTGCCCAGCCCTCCCCCCCATCCCCAGTCCCCTCCCCTGACCACACGCTGTGCTACAGAAGCGAGATATCCCTGACTACCTGTGCGGCAAGATCAGCTTTGAGCTGATGCGGGAGCCATGTATCACACCCAGCGGCATCACCTATGACCGCAAAGACATTGAGGAGCACCTGCAGGTGAGGCTCCGGGGTAGGCAGCAGGGCCCGCCCCTGAGAGGATGGATTCTTATCCCATTGTCACTGCAGCGCGTGGGCCACTTTGACCCTGTGACCCGGAGCCCCTGACCCAGGAACAGCTCATCCCTAACCTGGCCATGAAGGAGGTCATCGATGCCTTCATCTCCGAGAACGGCTGGGTGGAGGACTACTGAGGCGGGTGTAAGGGCCCAGCTCCCTTGGGGGCCTGGGCTAGCCTGGGCTTAGCCCCTGTACATAGTTTGTGTCCCCATATCCCTTCCCTGTGCCCGACCCCACCTCAGTCAGTTCTGCTTTCTGGGCCACAGCCTGCCCTGTCCCCCTACTGGGTAGGGAGACAGCAGGCAAGAGTGGGCTGGGCTGAGGTCCACTGCTGCCTCCACTGACCCTGTAATAAACCTGTGACGCTATGGGGCGTGTGTGGTGTGCGCCTGCCCACTTGCTGGCTAACTGAGGAAGGTAGACATGAAGACGGTGGTGTCCAGGTTGAGGGTAGCATGCCACCATCGGCCAGGAAAATACAGCACCTGCCGGGCATGGGGTAGGGACCCAGAATTAGTTGTGAATTCTTTGTCCAGCTCTGCCAGGCCCCTCTGGTCAGCCACTGACCTCCCCGGTCGGATGGTACATTCCAGGGGCCGCTGTGATGGTGCCAGGGTTGGGTACATGTCCTGGAGCCAAGCCAGTGTGGTCTTGTTGGGGTGGAATTCGGTGTCTTCCCCGGGGGTACAGGAACCAGCGCTGGAGATGAGCAGCATCACTGCTGCAGCCAGTGTCCCTGCCGCACCCATCTCCAGACCCCCCAGCCCCATGCCAACCTTGCGGCCATAGATGACCTCTGAGAAGCCGGGTCCGTGCCAGTGGAAGGGCACCCCAGAACCAGCACCTGTGTGCAGTTAGAAGCATCTGGTGAGCAGCCTACTCGGCCATTACACACCTACTGCAGTCCCGCTGCAGGTGCTCACCAGCAACACCGAAGCTGTGTGCAGGAGTAGTGCCCAAGAGGCCGAACGGCGGCGGGAGTAGTGCCTAAAGAGCGGCGCCCACTCGGTGAAGTTGTTGTCCCCAAAAAGTACAGGGTGTCTGTGGCAGAGAGCGTAGACTTTGCTGTAGGGGCTCACGGCTGGCCTCAGCACCACCCCCCGCCGACTCCCCATCCCGCATCCACATCAGCCCTCGCACCGTTGCCCAGAGAGGTGGGATCCTGGGGCGCAGCAGCTGCTCCACGTACTCCTGGAAGGGCAGGTCCACTGCAGGGAACAGGCGGTGAGCATCGGCCGCGCCAGGTGCTGGCAAGCGGGCCTGGCCTACGGGACGCTTACCTTTGCGGTAAGAGTAGGTGTTGGCTGTGCTGAGCCGGACGACGCGGTCTCCGAATGAGGCCAGCAGCCTTTCACGGGAGCAAAGAGCCCGGAATCTCTGCGGGGGTGGGCAGTTAGGTCAGGGCCAGTGCGCCTTCGGGGCTGGGGGCGCGCGCACTCACAGTGTTGTCCGTGCGCCCGGCCAGGATGACGGGTCTGGAGAAGGCGTAGCTGTGGGAGAGGGGCAGTCACGGCGTCACGACCGGCGCCCGGGAGCCGGCATGGCGGCGCGGGGCGGCAGGGGCGCGGGAACACATACCGTTGCGCGAACTCGGCGTAGGTGAGGTCGAAACGCCGCTCCACGGTGCAGCGCTGTTCCTCCGCCACGGCGGCCGCAGTTGTGCCCGGTCCGCGCCAGCGCCTGCAGGCACAGTGCTGAGCCCCGCCGCCGCCCCGCACTCGCTCTCCCAGCCCCCATTCCGTTCCTCTCCCCGCACGGCCCCCGCCCGCTCACCACCCTCCGTCGCCAGCGGGTCCCCACCGGACCGGGCTGCCGCCACCGCCGCCACCAGCGCGCACAGAACCGCTCTCAGCATCGCCATGCGCTCCCCGACCGCCCGCGGGCCGCAGCACCCCGCCATTGGCCCCTAAGTTCGTCGTCGTGGCAACGGCCCGGCCACCCTTTCCGGAAGCAACCTCCCGGGCCCGCCTCGCGGTGACGTAGTTCCGGGGCGGGGCAACAGCAGCGCAGACACTTCCCCACCCGCTGAGCTGCCGGCGCACACTGCAGACAGGACGCTCGCGACCGTGCTCCCGCGCCTTTATTAGGGGCCGTCAGGAGTACTCGCACAGGTGGCCGCAGCCCGCGGGCAGTGCGAGCTGCCCTCCAGCCACTTCATGATGTGCTGCAGGTGGCCGCCGTGACTGCAGCCCTGGCACCACACGAACAGCCCCTTGACCACGTGGTGGCAGACGGCACACATGCTGGCACAACGGTGGCACCTGGGGAAAGAGGACGCTCAGCGGGGACTCCCCACTGGGGAGTGTCCCCACCCCTGCTTCGGCGTTTACCCCGGGCCCCACCTGTCGCAGACCCAGCCGCGGCTGCTCATGGGCCGTTTGCAGTGGCTGCAGTTGACGTGCAGCGTGGTGGAGGCCTGGTTGAGGCAGCTGACAGCACGGCTGGTGCTGAGCTTGACCACCTCATTGGACACGTTCCAGAGGCAGAAGCGCTGCAGCAGGTCGATGTAGGACGTGTACCAGTGTTCCTGCAGGGGCGTGGGGCAGGGGTGGGCTGGGGTCGGCCAGCACAGGCACCGCAGCATCCCTCCTGGCACCTACCTGGGTCTGCTCGTCTATGTCTCTGCGCGCGCTCGCCCAGCACGATGAGCACGGACACTGCCATCTGCACGTCACCCTGCTCAGCATAGAAGCGCAGCATGTCGCACACCAGCCGCTGAAGAAGTCAGGGGGCAGCCGGCTGTCGTGGAAGCGCATGTGACACAGAGATGAGGGAAAAGGAGGAGTCCACTGGGGCCAGGGAGGCCGCTTCCGCCTCGCTGCCGCTCACATGGGGCGAGTCGGCCTTGTCCTGCAGGTGCTCGGGCCCAGGGGGCGTGTCCACGATTTCGTGGCGCAGCGAAAAGGCTTCCTGTGGTAGCACGTACTCCGGCTCCTCAGCTGTGGGGAACCTAGGGGGTCAGGGCCTTGGGCAGCTCTGCCCTGCCCATGCCTGCCCCGCACATTAGCGTGCCCTCAACCCCGCCCGAAGGCACTCACGGTGGGCGTGCTCCGGATCCAGCAGGTACAGCTCGTCGTCCCCGCCCTCTGCGTCTCCCAGCAGGTAGTCAGCGGGTACATCGCTGCCCTCAGTCTCCTCGTTGTCTGCCAGCAGGGAGGGAGTCGAAGGGGGCCTGGCTATGGGCCCCATCCCACTGCACCCACAGCTCAGGCCTGTCTCCTACCCTCATTGGTGACAAGTGTGGCGGAGGCATCAAGCAGCACCGAGTCACTCCGAGCATCCCCTTGCTGCGGTCCAGCCGGGTCTCACTGCCCAGCCCTGGGGTCATATCCTTCAGAGTGAAGCTGGGGCGGGAGAGCCAGTGAGTGGGCAGCTACTGCCCTGCATACAGACTTGGGCTACCCCAGGCGCCTACCTGTTGATGAGTGACAAGCCACAGGAGCTGCCTTTGCCCACGCTGTGGTTGAGGTTGGTGGCAGGCACCAGGCCTGGGCTACAGTAGATGATTCGCAGCATGGTCCATGTTTGTGCCACCTAGGGGCAAACACTGCTCACTCTAGGGGTTCCAGACCCCAAGGCCCCCTCCCCCAGATGTACACATGCACCTTCAGCTTTTAGGGGCAAACACTGCTCACTAGGGGCTCTACACCCCCAAGGCCCCCTCCCAGATATACACATGGACTTTCAGCTGCCCCGAGACTGTGTTCTAGTTTGGGGCTACAGAGACCCAGAGAGGGCTCAAGGACCTGAGCACAGCCTTTGTCATGGGAGTCTGAGGAACTGGCACCACCTGTCCCCCTGCACACCACCAGAAGCCATCCTGTGCACAGGGTAGGGAGCAGCCTGAGGCACCACCAGGTATAGCCCCCAAACAAGAAAAGCCAACCAGGGGCGGAGCGATAGCCCAGCGGGTAGGGCGTTTGCCTTGCACGCAGCTGGCCTGTGCTGGCCCGGGTTCGATCCCCAGCATCCCATATGGTCCCCTGAGCACCGCCAGGAGTAATTCCTGAGTGCAGAGCCAGGAGTAATCCCTGAGCATTGCCGGGTGTGATCCAAAAAAGAAAAAAAAGAAAAAAAAAAGAAAAGCCAACCAATGCACAGATTTGACCAGAGTGGGGAAACCAAGGAACATGGGAAAAACAAAGATCCCAGCCTACATCTTCCAACGCAAAAGTGGAGTGGACAGCGCTTAGGTGGCAGTGAGCGGGGCCATGGGAAGGCCTGCAGGCCAGATACTGTGGGAGGTCCCTGGACAAACAGGCACCAAGCTGGCATTCTCAGCTACTGAGCGGAGGGCAGGTGGTGGCAGTGGTCGGGAGCAGCATGCAGAGGTACCTCCTGCCCCAGGCCCACCCACCTGGTTGCGGCCCAGCTCCCGAGCAACCTTTGCATTGTGATCACAGAGCTCAGATAGCGGCCGGCCGCCAAGGCATAGCGCTCTGCAGTGTCCACAAACCAGCTCATGCTGCCGCTGCCTGGTTCCATCTCAAACACACTCAGGGCACTGGAGGCCAGGCCCGAGAAGGGCTCAGCAGGATCTGGCTTGCGCTTGAAGAAGATGGGGTGGCGCCGGTCACCAGCAAAGGGTTTGCGCCCTGACTCAGCTGCCACGAGACTCTCCTTGGCGGCAAAGGCCAGGTCCCCAAAAAAGGCCATAGCAGAGGCCCTCTGGGTTGGCACGTTCTACGGGCTGGCTGGCATCGCGGAAGAGGTGCTGGCACAGGGTGCTGTCCTTTGGAGCCAGACAGCAAGAACGAGGATCATGTGGGTGGCGCCAGGCGATGCCTGTGGTCACATCACGGTGCTCCTCAAACATGGCAGCGGGCACAAAGGGCCGTGACATCCCACACGTAGATGTTGTGGTCCACCATCATAGAGCATGTAGCCAGGTGGTGGCGGCACTCCGGCCTCCACTTGACACGGGCTACCGAGGCAATGGTCTGCACGCAGTGCACCTCCTTGGCACGGTGCGTAGTCATATCCCAGACCTTCACCATCTTGTCACGTCCTCCTGTGGCCAGCCAGCCCCTGTGGAAGGGCGACACCTGAGTGTTGGGGCCCGAGCTCCCCTAGCACCCTATCCACCTCCCCAGCCCCACACACCTGTCATCTGGGTGCCAGTCGCAGCAGAAGACAGGCCCATTGTGGGCAGTGAACATCCGCTCACAGCGGTCGGGCCGCCGGATGTCCCACAGCTGCACGTTGCCATTCTCGAAGGTGGAGGCAAAGGTGAAGTAGTCGCGGAGGCTGAACTGCACGTCCCGCACGCTCTCGGACTGGCCTGCATGGACAGCGGCCTGGAGAGGTGAGGTGCCCAGGGGGCAAGCCCAGCAGCATGGAGAAACCCCACCATGGCCACGGAGGCTGTGTTAGCCTGCAAGTGCCCTGTCTCTGGTGCTCCCAAAGGCAGCGTGCCAAGGGGGCTCTGGGTTCTTCCCAGCCCCTTCCCCTTGAGTGGGGGCATCTGCTCAGCCCAGACAGAGGCCAGGAGGGCCCCTTCCTGTAGTATGTACTTACTGAGTACCTAGGGAGCCTGCCTGACCCCACATCCCAGTCCTCTGGGGGCTCCATGGGGGTGGCGAAAGGCCGCTGCTGTCACCCACCTGAAAAGGTGCTGACCGGAGTCCTTTCGGCGGAGGTCGAAGCACTTCATGAAGCCAGTCCTGGGAGCCGCTCAGCAGCACGTGCGCCTCAGTGGGGTGGAAGCAGACTTTGTTCACTGTGCGCTTGTGCTCCGTGAACAGCTGCTCCTGCTTGTTGCGGGACGGTCGGCCCAGGTTCCAGGTGACCACCACGCCGTTGGTGGCCGCCGTGGCCAGCAGGTTCTCGTCAATCTGGTGCCAGACCACATCCGCACAGCTAAGGTTGAGGGAGGGCTTACGGCCCACGCAGCGGTTCAGCTTCTCCACAAACTGCCCCTCCTCAATGGCGTAGATCTTGAAGATGCTGCGGCCCGCCACCACCACCTGGGCTGCGTCCCGGCACACGCTGATGGCATTGGCCGGGGCGTCCAGGTGGCAGTGCATGGTGCGGCCCGTCAGCGTGCTGCCCCAAGGGCCGTGGACACACGGGACATCTTCTCCATGGCTGCCCCACCGCAGGGGGACAGGTCAGTGACACGCACTGGCCTAGGCAGTTCGTGCTACTGCCGCAGAGTCAGCCATGGTAGCCCGACACAGGGCGGCGGGGCTGCCAGGAGGTGGGTGCCGCCCATGGCCCTATCTGCTCCAGCACCCCACGGGCGGATCTCAGTGGCCGCTGGCGCTCTGGTCGCCACCGTCCACGCGCTGGGCACTTGCGGGGCGGGGAGGGAAGGCGGCGGAACTGAGGACGGAGAATGGCCCCCGAAGAAGGGCTTTCAAGGAACTCGCGGGAAAGTAACCCCGAACACGGGACCCCCTACCAGCTCGGCCGAGCCCACAGCGCCACCGCGCCGGAAGCAGCCCTTATTCTTCCGGTCCCCGTCGGAAGCGTCCCGTTGCTCAGCGCCTCCCCCGGAAGCGGCGTCGGGCTGCACAGAAGTTCCACCTGGCGGTGTCTCCGACGTTTTCGGGCTGCCGTTCAGCATTCCTCCGCGGCCCACCTGGACCCGATTCCTCCCGGGGTCTTACGGGCGAGCCCACTCACACCCGGCTCAATGCCGGTGCGGACCAAGTAGTCCCCCGGCGTAGCCTGCGTTCCAGCCGTCAGACCTGACTGGGTCGTGCTGCTGTTGTTTGCAGCCCTTGGTTGTGACCTTGTTCGCTGCACGACCAGGCGGCACAACTGGCAGTGCCACGAGGGGCCAGAGCGATAGTACAGCGGGTAGGGCATTTGCCTTGCATGCGGCCGACCCAGTTAGATCCCTGAACATCCCATATGGTCCCTCGAGGACCGCCAGAAATAACTCCTGAGTGTAAAAGCAGGAGTAACAGTTGATCATTGCGGGTATGACCCAAAAAGCAAAAAAAAAAAAAAAAAAAAAAAAGGCAGTGCCATGAGGATCACCCGGGCCTAGTGGGTAAGTCCAGGTATATAGTGTGGAATGGCCCCACAGGCACCAACGTCTGTCTCGTGAGACAGTGAAAGGAAAATATACCAGGGATTAAAGCATCACCTTGCTTGGGACCAAGCTGAGTTAGATCCCATCCTCCAGCACCATCAGCTATGGCCCCACCCCAACAGGAAGCACCTTATGATCATTTTGGACTACACCCAGGCCTACTCTGGGTCCCCACCTGCCCTCTATGCTCAGGACTTTCTAGTCCGCTCAGAGTTATTCCTGACTCTTCTGCACACGGAAAAAGATCCTGAAGAGGCCCCGGGGACCATATAGGTGCCAAGGCTTGAACTTGGATCAGCCGCCTGCAAGGCAAACCCACTGTGCTTTCCTTCAGGGGCCCTCCCTTGTTTTAAGCTCTCATACCTAGGAACCCCATGCTCACCCACAGAGCTTATATTTTTTGTTCTGTATTGTTTGGAGGCCACACCCAGTGGTACTCAATACTTATTACTGGCTCTTGGCTCACTCCTGGTGGGTTTAAGGCATAGTTTTGAATGTCAGAGATCAAACCCAGTTGACTGCATGCAAGGCAGATGCCCTGCCCACTACACTATGGCTCTGACCCCATGGAGCTCATTTATACTAGGGTGCTTGTACCTTTCCACCACCCTGCTCCACCCACGTGGGAGGGAGCCATCCTTGCACCCTCTGTAGTTTGCTGCCAGAGCTCCTAAATCAGATGGGCAGAGAGAAATATGAGACTCTGGGGCACCTTCTCAGCCATGGTTGGTGACCAAAAATAACTCAGACACATGTTTTTACAACTTTTTAATATATATTTTTATAAACAGGTCACGTGATAAAAATAGCACAAGAAACACTTACCAAATATAAGGTTATATCTTCCGCATATACAGGAGAATGAGGTCGTTATGTACAATAAGAAAATGATGTCAGGGTTGGTTGGGTTTATTTTCTCCTCTCCCCATAATTTTTTCCTCCTACAGTTGTTGGAAATATCACAGCTTCAGTTGCATTAATACTTTGGACAAATGGCCGGCTGCCCTCCCCAGCAGGGAGTGTGAAGAGGGAGGCGGAGACCCCTCCTGACTGCCCTGCCCGAGCCTCCCAGCCCTCCACTCCTCAGCAGGGGAAATCTTTGGGCTGTTGAACAGCTTGTTTCAACAGCATCTCGCTCTCGTCTCGTTCGTGCTCGCTCTCTCTCGCTCTCTCATTCTCTGGCTCCCTGGAACGTGGTTCCTCTCTTCCAACCAGGTGTGGGGGGTGGGGGAGTGTCCCCAAGATTGGGTGTGAGTGCTGAATCTCCTGGGGCTCAAGGCTGGGGTGGAGAGGGGTCCCAGCCCCTTCCTCAGCCACTGCCAAGATGTGCCCGCATCCCCAGGACTTCCAAGGGCTTTGGGATTGGACAGACTGTGGCAGAGGTCAGGGTAGCTGGGGGTGGGAGTGGTGGGGGCGGCTAGAAGGAGCCCTGCCTCCCCTGGATGCTGGGGCCCTGGTCATTTTGGTGGGTCACTGCTCATCCAGCCCCAAACGTGGCGACACTTCCAGGCGTCACCCAGACAGTGGCCTGGAGGAAAGGAAATGTGCCGCTGGCTGCAGGTCCCACAACACTGCTACCAGGCGAGGAGTGCTCCAGCGTCGTCCCTCAGTGCGGCTGGGCAAATTAATGCGCCTTAAGCCAAACCAACAGCCCTCTCCCACCCAATTCTGTCCTGGCGCGGTCAGGCCCTGCGGGTGACTGACAGGGCGGCCAGCGATCAGGAACAGGGGCCTCCTTGGGTCTGGCTGGCACGAGGTGGGGGACGGTGAGGGTGCGGCTGGGTCTCCTGGTGGGTCATGGCTTTGGCGGTGGCCGCTTCCCCTCGCGCCCCTCCGAGGCTCCCCGGCCCCCCGCAGTGGAAGATGCGGGGAAACCCGTGAAGGCTCTTCCTCCGGCTCCCTGTCTTCCGGGGGGCCCGGCCCCTTCCATCCCCTGGGCCCTGCCCGGTGGGGGCAGCGGGAGACAGAGGGTGTGGCAGGGAAAGGCGACCTGGGTGGCGGCGGGCGAGCTCAAGGTGCCGCGGGCCCCGCAGCTTGCGGGCGAGTGATGGCGGCGGCGGTGGCGGGGAGGGCAGGCGTGCAGTGCGGGCACGAGGGGCATGCACAAAGTCCCCGAGAGTGCGTGCGTGTGGGCAGGCCCCCCGCCGCCTCCCTGCCCGGGGGCGGGCAGGGCGGGCGGGCACGGCGCCGAGGGCCGGGCAGCAGGGCCACCCTGAGCGCAGGGCCAGGGAGGGCTCCGCAACACCTGGCGTCCCCGCGCCAAGCAAGGGGGCTTTCTTGCGGCGGGGTGGAGTCCCCCACGCTACTCGATGACGAGGGCAGCGGGGCAGGTGCTGCGAAATACTTGAAGAGCTCGGGTGTGGCTCCGGGACAGTTGGTCAGCTCCAACTCCTCCAGCTCCTGCAGCTGCACCAGGCCCGAGAGTCCGGTGGTGGTCAGCAGCGGGCAGCCTGCGACGGGGATGGCAGCGCGGTAGAGCAGGGCGGTGAGGCCTCCGGGGAGAGGTCGCGCGAGGGGCGGTGCTCCGGGGGCGTGGTCACGCGGAGGGGTTATGGGCAGAGCTTCCGGGCCGGGCGGTGTTGGGGCGAGGCTTTTCGGGCGTGGCCGCGCGGGGCTTTAGCCCGATTCCGGGGCGTGGCCCCACGGAAGGGGCTAGGCTGAGGGCGGAGCTTCCCGCAGAGCGTATTTCTGGGAGGGCGCCTCAAGCCGGTCTTTGCTCTCCAACGTGGGGACTTGTGAGTCTAGGTGGGGACAGTGAGGGAGCGGGGGGGGGGTGACGACTAATTAGGCGGGGTGGGGTGAAGAGGGTGTCTCACCTGCCAGAGACAAGAGGCGCAAACTCCTCATGGCCAGGAGGTGCTTGAGCCCGAAGTCCTGCACCTGGGTGGGAGGGCAGAGCGAGTCACCGAGTCACCTATGCCTACGTGCTCCATAGGGGAGCCCGAGCCCTGAGGTCATGCCTTTGGCCTGCAGCTAGGACAGGAAGGGGTTTCGCGCTCTCATGGCGCCTGGAGGCAGCCGGGGCTCCCCCCAGCTGTTCTTTCTTTGACCACAAAATGTGGTGGGGAAGGGTCCTCCCTACACTTTTTAGGGAATCTGAGTGGACCAGGGTCTCCCTCTACGGAGTCCTCCACGCCTCCCCCTCTTCCGACTACTCCCCTAATCTCCCGAGGCAAGGAGGGCCGAACCTGGCAGCACCATCGCAGGTAGAGGCTGCGGAGGGACGACATGGTGGACAGGTAGCTGAGGCCAGTGTCCGTGATGCGTACACACCTGGAATGTCAACAGAGGGGGTTGCCCACCTTCAAAAGCCCTCGCCCTGTCCCTCAATTCAGACCCCTTCCTTTCATCCTTTCTTGGCGACCCTGCCTGCAGGCCTGCCCGCCTCACATGCAAGAGCCCCTCCCTCTCCATCGCCACGCCCCGGGGGTGATGGGGCCTCGAGACGCGCACCTGTCCAGCACCAGCTCCTCCAGACGATGCAGGTCACAGGCCACGCGTGCTCGAGCGCCATGTCGGTGATGCGCGGGCACCACGAGAGGGTCGAGGCTGCGCGGCTGCGCGGGTTCTCGGCCACCAGCTCCACACCGTCGTCGGTGACCTTAGAGCAGCCGGACAGGCTGAGCGCAGTGAGATTAGGCAAGCTGTGCACCACGTTGACCACGCCGTGGTTGGTGATCTCCCAGCAGGAAAGCAAGCGCAGCGTGATGCGTGCTGTGGCCTTGGCGCTGTGAAGTAGGCCAGGGCCGTGTCAGTCACGTGGTAAGCCTGCAGGCTGAGCTCCGCTAGGTTGGGCAGCAGCTGGGAGATGGCCGCGATGGCGTCGTCCGCCACGTTGATGCAGTCGCTGACGCTCAGCGAGGTGATGCGCTGCTCAGGCTGGACCACAGCCCCGCCTCAGTGAAGTCGTTACAGCCCGAGAGCTCCAGGCGAACGACACCCTGCATCTGCTCGAGCATCACCTGTGGGAGAGGGGTAGGGCGGACCATCAGGGCTGCAGATACAGGGGTGGGCGGAAGGGCAGGCCGAGAAGCAAGTGCTCCATGAAGCTCAACTTGGACCGGTGCCCTTCACCGCATGTCCCACCTGGGCCACATTCTAAGGGGGAGGCAGGGCAGTGGCACCCAGAGGCCTTATGTTCAGTGCTGGTGGCCAGAGTGGCCACATGCACCACTGTCCTCCACCTCTTGGGTGGTGCTCAGGAATCACTCCTGGAGGGTGTCAGGGTCGAACTCAGTCGGCCATGTGCAAGGCAAGTGCTTTACCAGTTCACTACAGCTCTGGTCCCAGCTCCCCTCCACCTTTGTGTCAGCTCCCTCAGCCACCAGTAGCAGCAGCCAGAGCCTGAGGAGCCCGTGTGAGTGGAGGCGGGGTGCTCAGGTGGACGTGCATCCTACACAGACATGGCTCAGCTTTGGTCCTGGTACCACCGCCAGGATTGCCTCAGGCCTGACCCCTCAAAGACAAGCACCTTGCCTAATTGATTTGCTGTCTCTGTCTTGACGGGTTCTTTCTCTGTACTGCCTGTGTGAGGGTTCTCAGGCTGTGCTCAGGGTCACAGGATCACCCAGCAATACCCAACCAGGCTGAAGGTTTAGCTCTAGGTCCTGATGATGTGGAGCTGCTCAGGCCCCAAGCAATGGGACCACCCAGCAGTGCACTGGGTCCGCCCGGGTCCCTTTATTGTCTCTTTTTATGTGTGGAGGTGCCAGGAATCAAACCAAGGACTACACGCACACAAGGCATGTATTCTACTGCTGGGTTGGGCTACTCACCTGTCCTGAAGTTCTTTCTAAGTTCTCTTTTTTTTTTTTTTTTTTTTTGCTTTTTTGGGTCACACCCGGCAATGCTCAGGGGTCTCCCTGGTTCTGCACTCAGGAATTACTCCCGGCGGTGCTTGGGGGGTTCATATGGGATGCCGGGGATCGAACCCGGCCGGCATGGGCCAGCCGCGTGCAAGACAAACGCCCTACCCGCTGGGCTATCGCCTCCGGCCCCTAAGTTCTCTTCTTCTTTTGGTGGGTATTATGGTGCAGGATATTATGGTGCATGAGCCAGTAGTGCTCATGGCTCACTACTGGCTCTGTGCTCAGGGACCCATATGTGGGCCAGGAACTGAGGCAGGCTCAGCCTTGGGTTGTAGGTGCCTGTGCTATTGCCCTAGTTTTTTGTTTTGTTTGGCTTTGGGGGGGTGAAGCCAGTGATTCCTGGCTCTGTGCTCAGGAATCACTCCTAATGAGGCTTGGGGGACCATATGGGGAGCCAAGGATTGAACCTGGGTCAGTCGCATACAAGGCAAGTACCCTACTTTAATATTAAGAATGTCAAACTTCTTGAGGCAGGCTGGGTGTGGGTGGGAGGGAAGGGAGGGAATTGGGGACATTGGTGGTGGGAATGGGGTACTGGTGGAGGCATGGGTGCTGGAATACTGTATGAGAAAGCCAATTATGAACACTTTTGTAATTGTATATCTCATGGTGGTATAGTAAAAAATTTTAAAAAAGAATGTCAAACTTTTTTTTACTTTTTTGGGTCACACCCGCAATGCTCAGTGGCTACTTCCGGCTCTCTACACTCAGATATCACTCCTAGCAGTGCTCAGGGGACTATATGAGATGCCAGGGATGGAACCTGCATCAGCTGTGTGCCAGACACCCTCCCGCTTACTATCGCTCTGACCCCAAGAATATTAAAGTTCTCCTTAATCACCTTTGAATAAGGAGCCCCAGTTTCTCTTTGGACGGTGTCCCCCCCGTTCTGCATTAAGTCTGCTCCCCATTCCCTGAGTCCCTTAGAGCACAGGTACTACCCTCAGCCAGTCAGCTCCTCAGATGCCCCCATGCGCCACCTGCTCTGCCCAGCCCTGATCCCCAGCACGGGGCGCACCTCCAGGCCGGCATCGGTGATGGTGGAGCGCTTGAGGCTCATGGCCTTGACACCCTTCTTGGAGAGGGCGTAGTTATCGATGAACTCACAGATGTCCAGGTCTGAGACGCCCACCAGGCAGAAGCCCTCGAAGCCCCGTGCCGCAAAGCCCTGCAGGCTGACAAACTCCTTCTCCCCACTGGGCAGCACATTGTACAGCTCCTTGGCATGCAGCACAGGTGTGAGGCCTGCCCAGAACTTGGGCTGGTAGAGCACACGTCGCCAGGCCTTGCACACCTGGGCCAGCACACACTTCTCACAAGCTGAGAAGTACCAGAAGAGGCCGTTGAGGATCTTCTCATCCGTGGCCAGTGGGGGCCGCTCTGGCAGGGGCCCAGAGGTGGGTGCTGAGGCTGCTCCTCCAAGGGAGAGGCTCCCCTGCCAGGGCGGCCCGGGACAGCGAGACAGCCAGGCTGGGTGGTGGGAGGGCAGGTGGGGGCGGTGGCTGGCAGGGCCGGTTCTTGGCGGCTGGCGTGCCCTTAGTGATACTGGCCGTGCCCATGCCATTGGGCTGGCCAGGCAGCTTCACCAGGCCATTCCGAGGCAAGCACGGGGGCTTGGGGTCGCCCCCCACGCCGGGGCTCGACATCTTCCCCACTTGCTCTGCAGAGAGGGGCCAGGAGGAGGTGAGTGCGACCCCACAGCTCTGTCCCCCCCCCACCAACCACCTGAGTTCCAGCCTCTGGCTCCAGGGGCAGAGCAGAGCAGGGCTGAGGGTGCAGGGCCACCTGCTGGAGCTAAAGGCCAGCTGCACACTGGGTTTCTTCGTGTCCAGCACCAGGACATGTCCTCTCTGGCCCTCCCAAGGCAGGTGGCCTGGGTGAGACCCTTGCTGGCTGCAGGAGGCTCCTCTGCATCGCCCCAAAGCAAAGGGCAGTTCTGCCCATCTGGGTTCCAGAGGCTCGCGAGGCTTCTCCACCCTATAGAGGAAGCCTTGGCCTACAGCCAGGTGCAGAGAGCACTGCCCGAGGCCCCGCCAGTGGGTGAAGCTGAGGCTGGAACCTGAGCTGGTGCTGGAGGGAGCCCCCCCCCCCCAGCTGGGGGTAGGTTGCTGAGACTGGGAGGCCACTCCCTGGCTCCCTACACCGCGGTCCTCCCAGCCCTCCGGGGGGCCTGGGCTGGCAGACACCTCCTCCTGCACATGCATGCAAACAGTAATCCCTTTCTGACTGAGGGATCACAGCATCTGCAGGCTGTTTCCCACCCTGGGGACCATCGGCAGGACCCTCAAGTCACCGAGGAGGATCTTGAGGGGTCACACCTGTTCCCCATAATCAGCCCAAACCCAAGGCAGCAGGGGAACTTCAGGAGAGACAAGGCAGCCCCACCTACCCTTCCCAGCACCCTGAGAGCCCGGCGATCACCCCAGGACGCTTGGTCCTTGCCATCCCCCACCCCCAGGAGTCTGCTCGCAGCTCAGTGGTTCTGAACAGCCCACACCCCGCACTGCCCACCAGCAGGGCTGCGGACTCGGCCTGTGGCAGCGGTGGGTACAGAGGAGGCTGGCGCCCCAGGTCTGCCCGCCCCCAATAGTGCCATGGGAGGAGGTATGGCGAGTGCAGCCTCTCCTGAGGGGTCGGATGGATCCGCGCCTGTGTGAGGAGGGAAAGACGGAGACCCCTTTTCCCAAGGAGCCTACCGGCGGGGGCTGAGAGAATCTCCCTTCCCGCGGAGTCGGCAGGCGCGCCGCCCTCCCAGCTCGCGGGGCGCCGGCTGCCAGCACCATGGACAGCGGCCGGCGCAGCTCAGCTGGTTTGGGGCGGCGAGGGGAAGGTCCCGTCCAGCCCAGCCCCGAGGGAGAGGAGCCCCGCAGGCAGGCACGGGGAGGGGATCGAGGAGAAGCCACCCCCTCGCTCGTCTAAAGGGGGCGAAGGCGGCGGGGGTGGCCCCAGAGAGAAATAACTCAGCAGCGCAGATTTGGCTGCCAGCGCTCCCGGGCCTGCCGCACGCACGTGGAGCGCGGGAGCTGGGGAAGCACGTGGATGCCCGGGGTGTCTGGGGGCCCCCCTTCAACCCCCAGCGGAGCTCACATGCCCAGACGCCCACAGCCCTGTCCTCACCAGGAAAAGCAAGGCAGGGTGGGGAGGCGGCGCGGCAGCCTTTGCTCCTGACCCTGGTCTTCCCCCCAGCAGCCCCTCCCTCCTACCCAGGGGCTCAGCGCTGCTGCAGTGTGGACTGAGTGCGCGTGGGGGCGAGCAGGAGC
Organism: Cryptotis parvus; assembly: GCA_021461705.1. Classification (NCBI taxonomy): domain Eukaryota; kingdom Metazoa; phylum Chordata; class Mammalia; order Eulipotyphla; family Soricidae; genus Cryptotis; species Cryptotis parvus. Next base: position 37,343 of record JAJIBD010008657.1, on the reverse strand, counting down.
GGGTGAGGCACCCCATCAGCTGCCCCGCAGGATGGGGGCGGCTGTCTGCAGGCCAGCCGGGAGGCTGAGCAAGCACCCAGGAGATGAGCATCCTGGAGCTTAGTCCCTGTCCGTGGCGGGCAGCAGAAGCCAGCATGTTCCAGGGTGGGGTGGTGCCAGGGTTATCCAGGGGAGCCCTGAAAGGACCTGTGGGAGCCACAATCTGTCTGGACTCAGGGGACACTAGGTTGATCGGACAGAGGGGCCCAGAGGAGACCCACAATGGCATGAAGACGCTGGGATTTGAGCTGAGTGCCCGGCCGGGGGCCAGCCCAGGCACATGAGACCACACTGCCTGGGGTTCCCCATCACACCCTGAATGTCCTCAGGACCTTGTGGGCCCAGCGTGTGGGGCTCTTCGGCAGTGTTGGTCTCTGAGCACCAGGCCAGGGCAGCACCATGTGTGGGCAGAGCTGCTCAGGCCCAGCTCACCACACAGGGACATGCGGTGGGGCCCAGTTCAGGGCTGGGGTGACCCTGGAGACTGGCATTAGGACACAATGTGACTGACAGCCGTGACCCCTGACCCCACAGTGGGCCTGCAGCCCAGGTCTGGTGGTTCTGAAGTGCAGCCTGGTCCCTCACTCAAGGTCTTGGTCTCTACATGGGTCACAGATCAGCAGACAGGTCCTGTGCCAGCCTTGGGGTCCCAAGGCTCCACACCTCAACCCCACCAGCTACTCACAAGGCCAAGGACCAGGCGCAGGTACCTTTACCTGCCACTTTCTTGGCTGCTGCAAAGCCACCCCTCTGCTCTACCAAGGTGGGAGTATGGCTGGAAACCACTCTTGGCTCCCTCCTGGCTCCCGACGTGCCCCTCAGAGCATCCTTCTGCCCCTCTGCTTCTCTGCGCCAATGCTGAGGCCCAGAACAGCTCCGACAGGGGGCAGCTGAGCGGGGTCCGCGGCCAGAACCTTCCCTACTGGGCTGCTCCCAGGACCCTCTTGCCCTAGAAATGGGGGTGGGTCATGCCTGAGCTTTACTCCTCAGCTGAGGGGCACCAGGGCTTGGCCAAGGGGAGGCAGTTAGGCAGCTGGGCCCTGGCCCTACCCATGTCCACACTCACCCCCCCACTACAGACAGGCCTTATCCATCCAGTTTCCTGCCCACTCTGCCATCCCAGTGAGTCCTCTGCCCTGAAGTGGGGACCCCACCGTGCTTTCCAGCTGAAGGAGGGGCAGGTGAAGTAAGCAGCCTTGGCCATCTGCTCCCTTCCAGGGGAGAAGCTTCCTCCGGAGCGGGAGGGGCAGAGGGCCGGGTGGGGGTTCTCCCTGAGCTGATGCAGGTTCTCCACGCAGGCAAGCACAATCCTAAGAACTGACCCTCCCCAGTGGTGCTGTTCCAACCTTGGCCAAAGCCTGTGCCTTTCTCCAGCACCAGGCCAAGGCAAGTCCCTTCCTGACCCTACGAGGCACACAGGGGACAGAGCAGCCCCCGCCAGGAGCCCACTGGCACTCTGGGGCTGTAACTGACGCTGACACCTGTCTCGTGGGAAGGGAGGCTCACCGGCTGAGCAGGAAAGCCCAGAGCGCAGCGGGGGTCAGCCAGACCGGTGCGAGCGGCGGCGCTGCCTCCCCAGCACCGTGAGGCGCACCCACACCCCTGGTGCGGCGCGGGTGGGGAGCGGCCCCCCAGCAGCCTCGACTAGGGGCTGGGGGCGCCGGTGGTGCCGGCCCGGCGGTTACGTAAGCGCCAGGAATGGGGGCGCGGCGCAGTCCGGACCCCCTCACCGCCCGCCCCCTTCTCATTGTGGGTTTCGAGACGCGTAGCCCGCACCCCTCCCTCCCTTCGCCGCCCTACCCGGCCGGGCCCGGGCCCCGGCCAGCGCGCACCTCACCTCGGCCTGGGCTCCTGGCTCATGCCACGCCGCTCGCCGGGCTTCTCTGCTCACGGGGCGCGCTGCATGGGCGCCAGCGACGCGGGGAGGCGGCCGAGGTGCTGGCCTGGCCAGTAGGGCCCGGCCGCGCCCCGCGCCCCGCGCCCCAGCCTGGCCGGCCCCCTCGGCCGCGCCCCGAGAGGAGCTCCCCGGTGGGAGAGGATCGGCCGCCCGAGCCTCCCACCGGGGGAGGCCGCGGCGGTACCCAGATAAATAAGGCCGCTTTGCAGGGAGCCGGGCGGGCGCCTCCCTCCCCCCCCTCGCCCTCCTCCCCGCGCTCCTCCTCCACCTCCTCCCCGTGCTCCTCCGCGGCCGCGGCGGCGCGCCCCCCGCCCGACCCGCTGCGCTCCAGAGCGCGCCCGAGACGGAGCCAATCGCGCTAGCGGCACCCGGGCAAGGGGTGCCTGAGAGAGCGCGCGGCCCGGCCCCGCCCCGCCCCGGCACGCGCCTGCCCCGCCCCGCCCCGCCCCCGCCCCGCGCACTCCCGCAGCGCCGCGCACCCCGCCCCTCCGGCGGGCACGCGCACAAAAACAAATCGGGCGCGCGGGGAGCGCTGGAGCGGGCGGGGGTGTGGGGATGGCAGGGAGGGCCCAGGGCCGGCCTGGCGCGGCTGACGTGCGCGCTGGTGCGCAGGGCGCGTAGTGCCACTGGCCGACCCGCGCCTCCTGGCCCCTAGCGGCCACCTGTGGGGCGGGGACGCAAAGACCTGGTCCCCACGAATCCCTCCGCCAAGTCGTCATTCCTCAGGATCCTCTTCACTGCCCTTCTTCGGCTTGCACCCTGGCAGGCCCAGGGCCCTCTGTGGGGGTCCAGAGCCTCCTGGGCCTTAGAGGAATGTTGAGTGACATTGGAGAGGCCCACGTAGCCTTCAGGGGTGGGAGACCCAATGGTAGAGAAGTCCCAGTGAGAGCCAGAAGTTTGCCAGACAGGGAGGGTGGGACCCGGAGGTCATTTAGGGGACTAACTTGGGGTTTTTTGCAGTGTGGGGGTGGGAGGGAGGGCATCCGCTTGGCAAGGCAGGTCGCCCACGTCATGCAGACTTGGGGTCATGCCCTGAGCTAACTGACGTGGAGCAAAGAGGCCCACGTGGGCAGGAAGATGGCATGTGTGTCAGAGACAGCACCCAGAGGCACCCCAGCGCAGACCTTGTGTACAGGTGCCTTGGCAGGTGGGCGGTCTCACGTCAGGGCCTGGGGGCTCTTGCCCTCAGCTGCTGTCAGACCAGACTTTCCTGCAGCCTCGGATGGGGTCCACGTGCCTCTGTCCAGAGGCTGAGGAGTGCCAGGGTCCTTGTTGCTTCTTATGCCGACTCCTGTGGGCCCCTCACCTCACTGCCATAGCTATCCCCACTCACTAGGCACCTCAGTCCCTATTACTATGTTGTTGATTTTTTTTTTGCTTTTTGGGTCACACCCGGGGATGCTCAGGGGTTACTCCTGGCTCTGCACTCAGGAATTACTCCTGGCGGTACTCGGGATCATATGGGATGCCGGGATTGAACCCGGGCCAGCATGGGTCGGCCGGGTGCAAGGCAAACGCCCTACCCGCTGGGCTATCGCTCCGGCCCCAATGTTGTTGATTTTTTTTTCTTTTTTTTTTTTTGGGTCACACCCAGCAATGCTCAGGACTTACTACTGGCTCTGCACTCAGGAATTATTCCTGGCGGTGCTTGGGGGACCATATGGGATGCCAGGGATCGAACCTGGGTCGGCTGCATGCAAAGCAAACACTTTATCCGCTGGACTATCGCTCCAGCCCCAGTTCCTGTCTCTATGAAAGCAGTGGCTGCCCCTCACTGGCCTCTGCCCATCTGACAGGTGGTCGCCCGGCCAGGCTTCAACTGCAGCTACGCAAGCTCAGTCTCACAGGCCTGCCTCTCCCTATACTTGGCCCCTTGCTCCAGTCACACAGGTGCTCCAAGGGGGAGCACCTCATCCTAGTGCACCCTCATCTGGGCACCTTTACCTGGATTACCCTCACCTGGGAACCTCACCTGGAGTACCCTCACCTTGCAGCACCCTCACCTGGGCACCTTACCGGGCACCCTCACCTGGAGCACCTTCCTTTAGAGCCTCTTGATGGAGGGGCACAGATTCTCTGCCGTCTGAGCTGCAGGTGGCTCTGGGCTCCTGCAGGATGTGGGGTGAGGGCCAAGCGCTGTCAGCATATCCCATCTACGTCCCTGAGTGTGTGTCATAGGGGAACCCTACAGACTCCAGTACAGAGACGGGGCTCTGCCACCCCAGCGGTGCCTGCCCAGGGCCTCCGGGAATGCTCACTCCAGGTGGGCAGGACAGCCCCTCCTGGGAGGTGGGCAAGGGTCCCGAGGAACTCCCCAAAGGTGGTAGGATAGTACAGGCAGTGAGAAGCCTTGCTCAAAAGGGGAGGAAGGGGCTGGAAGCAACTGGACAAGGGCGAGGGCATTGCCTTGCATGCAGCAGGCCCAGGTTGATTTCTCAGCATTCTATAGAGTTCCCCAGCCCTGCCAGGGCCAGGAGGGATCCCTGAGAACAGAGTCAGGAGTAAGCCCTGAGCACTGCTGGGTGTGGCTCAAAAAACTGGGGCTGGGTAGTACATAGACTAGTACAGCTTGGTAGTACAGTGGGGAAGGTGTTTGTCTTGCACGTGACTCTCCAGGGTTTGATCCCCAGCATCCTATATGGTCCCGTGAGCACCACCAGGAGTAATTCCTGAGTGCTGAGCCAGTAACCCCTGAGCATCGCCGGGTATGACCCAAAAAAAGCAAAATCAAAACAAAACAAAAAATAGCAGGAGAGATGGTTCAGGGAGTTAGGGCCATGCATGGCATATGGCTGCCTAGTACCACAAGGGGGCCCAAGTACAACCGGGTGCCTCCCTGAGTCCCGAGCATGCTGGGGTTGCCCAGGTAACCCCCAGCATCCACAGGGCCAGAGCAGCCTGCACCCTCAGGCCCTCCAGGTGAGCCACTAGTCTGCTTAGCAAAAACCATAGGAAGGACACCCAGGCCTCCCGAGCAGTGAGTGCTTGGGAACCACCCAGAGAGTGATCAGGCCCACTCAAACTGTGGCACCCCAAGGCTAAAGACTATAACCGCTGTTCCACGGCCCTGCCCGCTGGGCAGCCGAGCAGAGGCTCTACTCTGCAGTGGCCACTGGGCTCTCCTCACACATAGCTCTGTGCCTGGCCTCTCCCGGTCCCCAGCTCACTGGCCAGGGGGCAGCCGGGGCTGAGGGTGACTCAAGGCCCCCGTTGTCACTGGCCACGGCAATGCCGTTGCCTAGCAATGGCGGTCTCCGGGTAACGGCTGTTTCCTAGCAATGGGAGCTTTTCCGGCCTGGCTGGGAGCTATTTATAGCCCAAAGGCACATCAATCTGCAGCTGCATTTTTGGCTCCTCGGGAAGATGGAAGGTGGGGGGGCGGGCTTCTCGTCAAAGGGAGACAGGAGCCACGCGCCCACGTGTCCCAAGGTGTGGCTTGGGTGGGTGTGCATGCTGGTGGGAGGAGGGGTGCAGAGGAAGGGCATCCTGAGGTCACACAGAGCAAAGCTGTTCTCTGGTTTGGGGGCGGTTCTTTGGTCAGGCTAGCCAGGGTCAGTGTGTGCCCCTGGATGGCCTCACTCATGGAAGCTCCTGGTGCCCTGAGCACCTCACTTGAAGGGCTTGTCCCTGCCCATAGCTCTGGCCAGCAGGGTGCGCCTGGCTGAGGGGCCAAGGCCCACCGGCTCAGCTGAAGACACAGGGAGTCCTACCACACTCTACCTCTCCCTCCGTGTGAGACCCCCAGCCTCGTGAAGACGCATGTGCCGAGGGGCCTGGTGGGATGCCCCGTCCCCTCCTAGGAACCCCGTTTGTCCCTGCACCATTCATCTGGGGTAGTGCCCCTGTCCCCAGACCTGGTGTTGTAGCCCCACAGCTTGGAGTGATGTGGGGAGAGGTACCTGAGACCCCCAGGACCACCAACTCTCCACCAGGCTGTACCCAGGATCAGGGCTCAGGGCTTGAGCTGGCTGTGGGCTCCAGGACTCTGCCTGCCTTGTGAGGACGGGTGTCAGGGACCACCATGAGATCCCTGAGCTGCCCTACGGACCAGACGGTGCTCCACCCTCCAGCTCACAGGCGCCCGTGTTCCTGATTTGGTGGGTAGGATGGAGAAAGGGCCCTGAGGGAGCCAAGGCAACATATAATGGGCAAACAGAGCACGAAGCCTAGCTAGATCCAGGGGAACTCCCCGGAGACTTGGGGTATCCCCACACTACCCCCTCTCCCTGTACCCACACAGGCCACCCCTGCCTGGTTGCTCTCTGTGGGCAGTGAGCTCCAGCATGACTGATGGGCAGGTCCTCCTGACTTGGAGCTGGAGCAAAGACGGCCCACATCCCTGTGCCATGGCTGGAAGCCTCCAAGGACAGGCTGGGACAGCTCAAGGTCAGATGTGTGCTTCCTCCAGACCATCCATGGGAACCCGCTGAGATCCTTTGGGCCCTTTGGCAGGGACCCTGACCCTCTCCTTCCTGGGAGAAGCTCCAGAGAAGCTTGGAGCTGGCAGGGGGTTCTGAGACCGAGTGCTGAAGCAGCCACCAGGGGGGTGCCAGGAGCGCACTGTGCCTTGCAGAGTCTTAGGTGCCCAGTAGCTACCACAGGGCACAGGAAGCAAGCCAGGGAGGAACTCCTCCAGCGGGTAGGGCATTTGGGTAGGGCATTTGCCTTGCACGCAGCCGACCCGGGTTCCATCCCCAGTGTCCCCATATGGTCTCCTGAGCACTGCCAGAAATAATTCCTGAGCAAAGAGCCAGGAGTAAGCCCTGAGCATCACCAAATGTGACCTTAAAAAAAAAAAAAAAAAAAACAAAAAAAAAGAGCAAAAAAAAAAAACAGAGGCCAGAGCGATAGCACAGTGAGTGGGTAAGGCAATTTGCCTTGCACGTGGCTGACCCAGGTTCAATCCCTGGCATCCCATATGGTCCCCTGAGTACCACCAGGAGCAAGTCCTGAGTGCAGAGCCAGGAGTAACCCCTGAGCATTGCCGGGTGTGACCCAAAAAAAAAAAAAAAATACAAATACAGCATTGATAGCTTATGAACTATTTGGGAGGGATCAGGGACATTGGTGGTGGGAAATGGGCACTGGTGGAGAGATGGATGCTGGGACACTGTATGACCAAAACACAAAGAACATCTTTGTAATTGTATATTTCATGGTGGTATAATAAAATACAAAAAATAAATAATAAATAAATAATAAAAACCAAAAAGAACCTCGGGAGTAAGCGAGGCCAGGCCACCCATGCTGGTCTCTCAGGGGTGGAGTGATAGTACAGCAGGTAGGACATTAGCCTTGCAGGCGACGCACCGGGTTCAATCCCCAGCATCCCATATGACTCCCCAAGCACTGCCAGGAGTAAATCCTGAGTGCAGTACCAGGAGAAACCCCTGAGTGTGACCTTAAAAGCAAAATAAATAAATAAATTAATTAATTAAAAACCCACAAAACTTCAGGGGGCTGGACAATTGCCTGACATAGGGTTGACTGACCTGGGTTCAATCCCAGGCACCACACATGGTTCCCCCAAACCTGCCTGGAGTGATTCCTGAACTATCGGGAGTTAACCCTGAGCACCACTGGGTATGTCCAAAATTATTATTATTATTTTTTTTTTTTTGGTCACACCCAGCGACGCTCAGGGGTTACTCCTAGCTCTGCACTCAGGATTACTTCCTGGTGGTGCTCGGGGGACTATATGGGATGCCGGGGTCAGCCGCATGCAAAAATGCCCTACCACTAGACTATCGCTCCAGCCCCCAAAATATTAATTTAAAATACAAAAATAAAAACTTAGATTTCCAGGGGCCGAGCGATAGCCCAGCGGGTAGGGTGTTTGCTTTGCATGCGGCCAGCCCATGCCGGCCTGGGTTCAATCCCTGGCATCCCATATGGTCCCCCGAGCACCGCCAGGAGTAATTCCTGAGTGCAGAGCCAGGAGAAACACCTGAGCATTGCCGGGTGTGACCCAAAAAAGCAAAAAAAAAAAAAAAAAACTTAGATTTCCGGGCTGGAGCAATAGTCCATCAGGTAGGGCGTATGCCTTGCATGCAGCCGGCCTGTGCCGGCCTGAGTTTGGTCCCCGGCATCTCATATGGTGGTCCCCTGAGCACCACCAGGAGGTAATTCCTGAGTGCAGAGCCAGGAGTAACCCCTGGGTATTGCCGGATGTGACCCAAAAAAGCAAAAAAAAAAACCCACAACTTAGATTTCCAAATGAAGAGAGAGCACAGAGGTAAGTCATTTACCTTTGCTTAAGCAGACCTGGGTTTGGTCCCTGGCACCCTATATAGGCCACTGTGCTCCTCCAGGAGTGATCCCTGAGCACAGAGCACAGGATTTAGACCTAAGCACCACTGGGAGTGGTCCCAAAGCCAACCAAACCAAACACATTTCCAGAGGCCAGAAATAGTACAGTGGGCAAGGCACTATGTCTTGTATGTGACTAACCAGGTTTGATCCCCAGCAACCCAGAACTCCACCAGGTGTAATTCCTGAGCACAGTAGGCTGTGGCCCACACAAAACAAACCAAAATCCCTTATATGTCCAGGGGTGGTGGTGTTGAGGCCCCACTGTGGGGCACTCCCCTTTCATAAAGGCCGGCTCCAGCTGCAGCAGCAGCTCCCATTACACATTACTCACTGCACACTATCATTTCTTTTCTTTTCTTTTTTTTTCTTTTTTTTTTTTTGCTTTTTTTGGATCACACCCAGCAATGCTCAGAGGTTACTCCTATCTCTGCACTCACGAATCACTCCTGGTGGTGCTCGGGACCATATGGGATGTTGGGGATTGAACCCAGGGTCAAGGGTTTAATCAAAGGGTTCGTGCAAGGCAAAAGCCCTCCCCGCTGTACTATCACTCTGACCTTGGGACCCTGAGACCCTGTTTCTAAGCACAGGCCTCAGAGGGGTCAGATGAAGCCCTTGTTGCAGAGAGAACCGGTGACGCATGTGGCTGCTCCTCTCACCAAACTCCAGGCCCTCAGAAAACTCCCTCCATGATGCATCCATCTCAAGATGCACCTGGGCAATTCTGCTTTGCCTCTGTGCTCTGGGAGATTCTACGGCACGGGTGGCCTGTGGCCCTGCTTTTGCAAAGTGCTGCAGGCCGTGTGCAGGCCGCATCAGTCAGGGGCCCTCAGGCTGAGAAGTGCAGTAGGCCCTTTTGCACTTCTGGACCCACAAGGGAAGGTTACAGAGGGGCACTACCCTTGCTGAGCCCAGCCAGCCCCAGCCCATGCCTGGAGCCCGCAGGGCCAGTTGGCCACAATGCTGTCCTGCAGCTGGAGTTCTCTCACAAAGGACTTGTCCCCCACGGTCCCATCAAATGAGCTGCTTTCCACAGGTCCCAGGGGGCAAAGGTGGTGGCCAGCCTCCAGGATGGCCCGTGCATGTGAGGCCGGGGTGGGGCCTCCAGGGGCGGCGCACAAAGCAGGTGCTATCACCACGTGTCCCCTCTCCCTTCTCCTGACCCGAGCTGCAATGCATGGAAAGTTCTAGGGCTGTGCCATGATGGGCCCCAGTCCCCACCACTCTGGGATCAGCCATGAGCTTGACCGGTGAGAGTAAACTGGGCTGGGCAGCCGCCGCCTGCCCAGTCCCCATGCCTCGGTCACCCACGCCTGGCCTCGCAAGGGCCGCTGCAGCTTGAGGGGCAAGGTAGGGGGCACCTCAGGGCCAACAGCTCTTCCCCGGCTGAGCACCTCAGGGGCCTTGGGCTCTTGCGAGTTTTCTAGACTAGGGGCGGAGGTGGCTCTGCGTGGACACTGGTCTGAGGGCTGTGAGGCAGGACTGGTGGGAACAATGGGTGCTCTGCCCAGGCCCCTGTGACTGCACGTGGGGCTTCCTGAGGTGTTTCCTGCCCAGGCTGTGGGGTCGCCTGCAGGCCCTGCCCCTTGCCCTTGGAGGGTGCACAGCGGGCCTCCAAGCGTCCCACCGTTGGCCCCGTGTGGCTGCCCCACCTTCCACCTCGACTGCTGCCTCACGCAGGGCTTCATGCAGGGGGTCAAAGCTGCACCTGGGCTTCACCCATCTCCACAGCTCCCCGGGAGACAGTAGTGCCAGGTGATATCTTCATTGATGCTATCCCAAGCTCCCCACGTGGGCTGCACTGTCCCTGGGGTCAGAGTTCTAGGCAGGACCTGGGGCACAGGGCAGGCCCCCAGATAAACTCTTAGACCCAAGGTCGGGCTCCCTGGAAGCTTCACTCACACACCCCTTTTCCTCGGCGCCTGAGGGGACCTGCACCTCTCCGTGTTGCATCCCCTCTAGTCACTTCATTGTGCTGAACCCCAGCCTTTCCCCCCCATTGCTGGGAAGTGAACGCAGGGCCTCACTCGCCAAGGCAAATGGCTGTCGCTTACCCCGGTTCTGCACCCATCTTTGCCTAGCCTGAACCCTTCCGGATTGTAAAGCCCTTGCCTCCTGTCTGCACCACGGCCTCAAGGGAGGCAGCTCAGAGTGTGCCTTGTGCAAGACGATCTGCATGGCACCCCACCCCGCTTTTCCCCCCCCCCCCCCCCCCCCCCCCCCCCCCCCATGGCTGTTTCTGGGGCCCCTTCTATGGAAGAAGTCCTAGACACATGCATTGATCGCTGTGACCTCCTGTAAAAGCCCTAGTCTAGACAGACCCTCCTCTGCACCCTTGGCCCCCATGGTGCCTCCAAGGCTTGGACTGGGAAGACATGAAGGGAAGTTGCTGGAGCAGGACAAGATGGCCTTCTGGGGCCACTGTGTCGGCCATGACTGTGTATGTCTACCTGTACTGCCCAGTGTCCAGAGGAACAGGAACAGAGCTCATTCTGCCAGTCTTTCCCTGAGTGCCTTCCAGGTGCCAGATGGAGATGCAGAAACACGATGGGCTGCCTGGACACCCTTCACTGTGTTATTTTTTTTTCCTGTTGGGTCACACCCAGCAATACTCAGGAGTTACTACTGGCTCTGCACTCAGGAATTACTCAGGGGACAATATGGGATGCCGGGGTAGAACCTGGGTTGTTGAGCAAGGCAAATGCCCTACCCGCCCTACCTGCTGTGCTAGCACTCTGGCTCCCACCCTTCATTGTGGGAGGTTCCTGTTAGCCAGTATTACTTGCGGGCCAGCTCCCCACCCCCACAATGCTCCTTCCCCAGTGCTCGGGTTTTGGGGGAGCCAGGTCAAGTCCATATGTGGGCCTCAGTCCAGTGCTGGGCAGTGTCTGCTGGTCGGACAAGTCATGCAGTCGTGTGGGTAAGAGGAGGTCCTGCTTCGGCCACCGTAGCCCAGGCTGAGCCCCGTTTGCTTTGCCAGATCACCCCCAGAGCTGGATATCCAGGTTCAACTCATCTGGAGAAGGGAGGTGACTGCCCAGCTCTCGAGGCGCGCTCCCCACCTGACCCCAATCAGAGCACAAGTCTGTGTTCCCAAAGGCCACATTTCCAGCCCTTGCGGAGGGGAGGGGCGGCGGCATGTTACCCCGTGGACCCTTGGGCCGCTTGGGTGACTGGTCAGCATTCCCAGAGCCTCGGTTCTTGGTTGGCTGCGGGGCTGCGGAACTCGGGGTCGCTGCAGCTCAGCTCCGGGCTGGCCCTGTCCTGTCATTTTCGGGGTACCCTAGTCCCATCAGCGTGAAGGTCCCGGCAAGCGCGGACCCTCAGGGACCCAAGGCGCTGGGGTGCGGGGAGGATGGACGCGGGGCGGGGCGGGGCCTGCGGCTGGAGCACCGTCTCTTCCGGCGCTCCCCCTCCTCGTGTCCACGCTTGCCCCGCCCCTTCCGACGCTTGCCCCGCCCCTTCCAGCGCCGGCGGGCCGCAGCCATGGAGCCGGACGACCCGGCCGAGGAGCTGGCCGAGCTACGCGGGCGGCGGCTGAGCGTCCCGGATCTGCTGCAGGTGGCGGCGGGCTCGGGCCTGCTCGCCTACGCCGTGTGGGCGCTGCTGCTGCAGCCGGGCTTCCGCCGCGTGCCTCTGCGGCTGCAGGTGCGGGACGCCGGGGCGCGGCGGGGCTGGCGGCCGAGCCCGGCTGTGCTAGCGGCCGACTGACCCCCTGCCCCCAGGTACCCTATGTCGGTGCGAGCGCGCGGCAGGTGGACCACGTGCTGTCGCTGCTGCGAGGCCGCCCCGGAAAGACAGTGGACCTGGGTTCGGGCGACGGCAGGATCGTAAGGAGCTTGTGCACGCGCTCGGCGGGCCGGGGCGCCTCTGCCCTGCGGGAGCGGCCGTCCACCTCCCCCCCCCCCGCACTTTGCAGGTGCTGGCAGCCCACCGCAGTGGGCTCCGCCCCCGCAGTGGGCTACGAGCTGAACCCCTGGCTGGTGATGCTGGCGCGGCTTCACGCCTGGAGGGCCGGCTGTGCCCACAGCGTCTGCTACCACCGGGAGGATCTCTGGAAGGTAAGGGGGGCCGGGTCCCCCACCGACCAGGTTGGGCTCCCTGGCTGGTGGCCACTGATTACAGCCCACCCGCCCTCTTCTGGCCGCAGGTGAGCCTGAGGGACTGCCGCCAATGTGTCCGTGTTCCTGGCACCTAGTGTGGTAGGTCCTGGCTGGCCAGCTCTTGGAGGCTGAGGTGGGGGGACGCTGCTGGGCGGTGCCACACCCACCCCCTTCTCTCTGTCCATATTAGCTCCCACTCCTCGAAGGCAAGCTGCAGGCAGAGGCTGCCCCAAGGGGCGCGTGTGGTCTCCGGACGCTTCCCCCTTCCCACCTGGCATCCTGTGGCTGTGCTGGGTGAGGGTGTGGACCGAGTCTGGGCTTATGATGTCCATGGACAAGGCCCAGCTGGGCAGGCCACCTCAGCCTCTAGGCCCTCCCCTTCCCAAGCCGGCTGATTGACACAATAAAGACTCTTCTCCTTCTGGCCTGGCTCTTGTGTTGGGTGGGACCCCAGGGTGGGCGTGGACAGCCCTGCCGCGATGCTAGTCACTGACCACTGGCCAGTGGCCATGGATGCTCCATCAGTGGGGGCTTCCCTGGGGGTGACGCTTCCTCTTCTCGGGGCTCCCTGGCTCCCAGCAGCGCCCTCAGCCTCAGGATTTCCAGCTTGTATCTGTCCAGGGAGCTCAGGCTCAGTCACCTGCCTGGCCAGGACTCCGTCCTGCCTACAGGTCCTCAGGTGACCCCACTCTCACCTGCCCAGATGTTGGTCCACATACTCCTGGAGCTCAGAGAGTTGCCCCTCAGCCGTGGTGGCCCGGACCAGCAGCTGTGCACGCTCCCGTTCCAGCTCTGCCTGGTGTGGAATGCGGGGGGCCATGGGGCACATTCCCACAGGGGCATGAGCTGGGGCGTGGGGGCCACCGGACCCCCACAGAGGCATGAGCAGGCGTGAGGGAGCAAGGGGCAGGGTCCAGCCCTACCTGTGTGCCATGGGAGAAGTCCTGGAGCTTCTGGTGGATGTAGGCCCAGGATGCAGCATCTAGGCCCCTGAAGGAGCAGTTGGGCTTGGGTAGCTTCGGCTCAGGTGTTGGCCTGTGACTGCTGAATCAGGGCCCTACATTCTTTTTTTTTTTTGCTTTTTGGGTCACACCCGCGATGCTCAGGGGTTGCTCCTGGCTCTGCACTCAGGAATTACTCCTGGCAGTGCTCAGAGAGATGGGATGCCGGGAATCGAACCTGGGTCGGCTGCGTGCAAGGCAAACGCCCTACCCGCTGTGCTATCACTCTGGCCCCGGGGGCCCCACATTCTGGATGGGCTCCTGCAGCCTGCCTGCCCCTTGTCCCCATCTGCTCTCTGGTCTTGTGCTGCGTGTGGCCCTTCCTCTGTGTGGCCTTCCCTGTGGATCCCATAGGAGGTCCTGCCCCCCCACCCCCCGTGGCCCTCTCAGAAGCCCAGCTGAGCGTCAGGCCTGTTGGGCCAGAGGCCAAACCATCTCGTCCCTGCAGCCCCCTCCAGCGCCGGGTGCTCACCGTGGCTCTGCTGTCCTCAAGGAGGCTTCTCCGGGGCCCTTCTGTGCAGACAGGAGCAGTTGGTGAGCTGGGGCTGTAAGCGCAGGCCAGGGTGGGCTGTGCCCCCGTGCTGGGCCTGGATCTTGGCCTCACCTGTTCCTCCTGCCGCTGTTGGAGCTTGGTGGCGAGCAGCAGCGGCTCCAGGTCTGCGGTGGCTGTGGTGGCCACATCAGAGCCCTCCAGGCCAGGCTGTAAGCTACACTGCCGGTTGGGTCAGATGGGGCCACCCCTGCCCCCCACCCTGAGCCCCAGCCAGCGCGGCTCACCTGTGCATGGCCAGCAGCTCCTGGTGTCTGCGGCTCAGCTCAGCCAGACGCTTTGCGGTAGGCCTGGGCGGCCTGGGCCAGCTGCTGCTCCCGGATGCGGTGAGCCGCCTTGATGTCCCCCAGGGCGCTCTCCAGGAAGGCCCGCAGTGCGGCCTCCGGGGCCTGGCCAGCCCCCTGAGAACTCCTGGGGAACATGTGGGTTGGGCAGGCCCCCAGGCACCCACCCTCCTGCCCTGCCGCTGCCCTGCCCGCGCTCACGGCTGCCTTGCGGGCATAGCTCTGCAGGCGGAGGGGCGACTCCTCGCTGAGCAGCTTCACGTGCAGCTGCAGCCGGCTGTTCTCAGCCTCGGCCTGGCGCAGCTGACCCTGACAGGCCTTCAGCACCTGTGGGTGGAGCCGGTCCTGAGCCTGGATGCCTGCCCCAGCCCAGGCCTAGGGTGACAGGTGGGAAGAGCTTACCATGGCTTGTGCAGCCACTCGCTGCCCTGCCGCCCCTGGCTGCCTTGCGGGCCTCTCGCAGCTGCTGGCCCAGGGCTGCTCTGTGGACGGACGTGGCAGTGCGGTTCAGCTACCCGACGCTGCGCCCCGCGCCCGCGCCACCCTAGGGGCAAGGCAGCCACTCACGCGTGTGTCTCCACGACCCACGGCTCTTCTCCCTGTGGTTTGGGGCAGAGCAGCGGCTGCTGGGCCCAGCCCCTGGCCGCCTGTGGGTGTGTGGTCACCTGGGCTCTGCTGTTCTCACTCCGGGGGAACCCTGGCTCTGCCCTTGCCAGGCTACCGTCCTCCCTGTGGTGCTCCAGATGCAGCACCCGGCTCTCCAGCCGCAGGAACTGCCAAGCAAGCTGTGTTGCAGGGTGCCACGTACTGGGTGTCCCCATCCCACCGGCCCTGGCCCCGGCCCCACCTCACTCTTGAGCTCAAACATCTCTTCCTCGTGCTGCCCCTGCAGTTGGTTGGCTGTGATCTGCTGATCCACCAGCTCCCTGGAGATCTGTGGGGGGTGGGCAGGTGGGCCGGGTGTGGGGTTGAGATGGGGGTACCCGGCCCACCCCGCACCCACCTGCAGCCGCTGCTCCTCACTCAGTGCAAGAGCTGAGGGAAGCCCCACGTCCAAGCCGGCAGCCCAGGCGTCTGTGGGTCCCGGCTCTCCTGAAAGCCTGTACTCAGCCTGTGGCAGAACCCGGGGGGGACTCAGGGAACTGGGAGTGGGGCAGGGGGCACCCGTTCCCCAGCCAGCAGCGTGCTAGAGGACTCACCCCTTGGTGCGCCCGGGAACCTCTTTTGCCTGCCATGTGTGAGGCAGCCTGGGCCTGTGTTGGTGCCCTGCTTGGTTGCCAGGGCTCTGGGTCCTGGGCACAGGCGGGCGGTTATGGTTAGAAGGGCGGGGCAGCTATGGTTAGAAGGGCAGGGCAGCGGCCAGCTCCTGCAAAGGCCCCTCTCCTCACTGCCCACCTGCACCCCTGCAGTGTCAGTGTGTGGGGAAGATTCAGGTGCGAGACCACAGTTCCTGTGCCCCACCCTGACAGCTACACTTCGCCCACCTAGTGTGTGTCCCTGCATGGGCTGAACGCAAGGACCAGCTGGGAGTCACGGAACAGGTGCTCCCTGGGAGCTGAAGGAAGGGGGTGCAAGCGGTAGATGAGTTCGAGGCCAACGTGAGGGCTTCCTGGAGGAAGTGCCGTGTGCTGCCACAGCAGTGCACAGGGTCCCCAGAACATGAGTGCCGCATGCGCATTCTGGTGGACATCGGGCTGGGTGCCATGCTCTGCAGAGGAGGGCTGCCAGCGCCGGGCACTGAGGACCCCTGGCCCCACTGTGCTGGCTTCGCCTTTGTACCATGCAGGCAGGGGTCCAGAAGGCCAGAGATGCCTCTGGGAGGACTGGGGTGACTGAGCTTGTGACTGTGAAGGTGACCCTGGTGCTGGTCACTGCGGTGGGAGCTGTGCCCTGGCAGGTGAAGATGTGGGGCAGTGGGACGGCCTGGGTGAGCTGGCTGCCCGGCCACTCCTGGCAGAGCTCCTGTCCCCACCCACCTGCTGCCCAGGTATGGGGGGTGACTCCTGGACTGCCCACCTCCGGCTTCCTTCACTTGAGATTGGGGCCTGGAGGAGTGTCACTGACCCTTGTGGACCACCCGCTATTACTGGTGAGGGGCGGGTCCGTGCAGAGGGTGTGACCCAGCACTGCCGCCCAGGGACCAAAAGTGGAGGGAACGGAGCTGGTGAGGCTGGGGAGAAGGCTGGCACCGCACCTGCAGGCCGACCCAACCCACGAGCTGACATGGAGCTGCAGGTGTGCAGCCCTGTGCCACCTCTGCAACCTGCCACCTGCCACTCACGGGCACTGCCTGCAGACACCAGGCTGCTCCAGATAGAGCACCTGGCCCTGCCCCTTCCCAGGCGACTGGTTGTGGCCAGTGCCTGAGGGCAGCTCAGCAGATGAATATCTTGGGCACGATGCCCCTCCGCCCCTCCCAAGGCAACCTTATCAGGGCATGTGTGGGAGAACGTTCCAGGCTCCCTCTGGGCCCCACCAGGTGTTGTGTGGCTGTGAACACATGCCCAACAGCCTGAGAAGGTAGAGCTTGCAGCAGTCATGAGGGGCAGCTGTGGTCTGCCAAGGAGTGGTCGGAAGGGAGCCGAGAAGGGGACAAGGGGAGAAGGGTGGGGCCAGGAGAGCCCAGTGCAGGCAGGTCTGCCCACCAGAGCCTGCCCCAGCATCAGGCAGTTACTGGAACAAGTGTGGCCGCTCAGGGCTCAGAAGACCAAAGGATGTGTCCATTAAAATAGTGGAAACAGTAATGCCCTTTTTTTTTTTTTTTTTTTTTTTTGCTTTTTGGGGTCACACCCGGCAATGCTCAGGGGTTTCTCCCGGCTCTGCACTCAGGAATTACTTCTGGCGGTGCTTGGGGGACCATATGGGATGCCGGGATCGAACCTGGGCCAGCACAGGCCGGCGCGTGCAAGACAAACGCCCTCCCGCTGGGCTATGGCTCCGGTCCCAGTAATGCCCTTTAATGCACTGCATTCCACGATGTGCAGGGAAGTTTGGCGGGAGGTAGAGATAGAGAGGAGAGAAATGACATACAAAACCCGCCAAGTAGTTGAGGTGTGGGAGGGGAGGGTGGTGGGGACATTGGTGATGGGAGATGGGTTTGGGTGGAGGGATGGGTGTTGGAACACTGTGGAACCAAAACTCTGCATGAGCATCTTTCAATTGTATGTCTAAAATGGTGTAATAAAATTTGTGTGTGTGTGGGGGGAAGACCAAAGGATGTGGTCACTACAGAAGAGAAATGAGGACATGCCCAGTGACATAGGGCCCAGTTAAGGGGGCACCTCTACTGCTTCCTGCAGGTACTGTCAGTGGTGACCGGATTGGGTGGTGAAGAGGAGGTCCAGCCAACCCCCACCAGGCTATCTTGGCACCTCCCAACAATCACCTGGACACCAGGGGAGGTGTCTGAGCAGTTGCTGGCCTGCAGGCACTGGGGACAGGTGCCTGTGAAGTGCCCGTCCTGGTAGGGGAAGGCTCCCAGCAGGCAGTGGCCCCTGAGCACGCCACAAGTGGGCCTGTGTCGTGGGGGCCAGCCTCGGCCTCCTGCACTGTTGGTTCTGCCTGTGGCTACAGGGCTCTCCTTGAGGCCCCTGTGAGCCCCAGACAAGCTTTTACATCAAATAAACTCCACGCTTCCCAGTGCAGCACACACAGAGGAGCTCTGGGGCCTTTATTACAGGGCCCGTTACTGCAGGGGACGGCCACACGGAGCCAAGTCCATCTGCTGCTTTCCCAGAGCCGGACATGGGGTCAGCTGTGGGAGGACACTAGGGTGACCGAAACCGCTGTCCCACTCAATCCAGTTACACCTGGTTCTGGGTGACAGGAGGGAGGCGAGAGCCCCACTTTTGCTCTGCCGAAGTCCCCACAGTGGAGGCCCTGAAGGGTTCCAGAATCAGCTCATGGGGTGTCCTTGAGCACCGGCTGGAGGTGACTCGGCTGCCGGAGGCTGGTGGGTGGCTACCAGCGGATGCTGAGGCCGGAACTTCGCCTTGGCCACAGCGTGGTAGCTGGTGTGCAGCAGGCGGCCGGCCTGCTCCGAGTCCTCGCCCCTGTAGCCAGTCACGGTACAGCTCCTGGACCCGGGTGTGTCCTCAGGTGCCTCCGTCTTCACCTCGTGGTACAGTCTCTCCACCTGCTGCAGCAGCTCCTTGCCAGGCGTGTCGGGCGCCTTGAGCTGGCCCCCACCATTCAGGCAGCCTGTGGGAAGAGGGCGGGCAGGGAGGGGATGGCATGGGAGGGGACAGCTCTGGGGTTCCCAGTGTGCCCGGCAGCCCGGTACCTGCAGGACAGGCCATGACCTCCACGTAGTGGTAGGGGCAGCGGCCGCGCTTGAGCTTCTGCACCAGGTTCTGGATGTTGCGGAAACCGTAGGCTGCGGCAAAGCGCAGCAGGACCTGGCCCTCCTGCTCTAGGCGTCACCTCCCGGAAGTCCTTGTTCCTGTGTGGGCAGGCCACCGGCTGGTTAATGGCCATGTCTGTGCCGGCCTTGCATCTGCCGGGACTGGACGGGATGCAGGGAGGGCAGCCAGGAAGCTGCAGCGGCCAACAGCAGAGCGTGTGCGGGCAGCGAGGCCAAGAGCTGAGGCTCGTCACAGGGACCCAACCCAACCACCGCCCCCAACCATAGCCCTTCCTGCTGACCTGAGGGGCCTGTAGGTGACCTCGTCCCACATGGATGCCAAAGAGCTCACGGGCGCGTGCCGGAATACATGCTCCAAGTAGCCCCCAGAGCCCCGCCCCGATGGCTGGTGATCTCCTGGACACTGGGGTCATCACACCTGGGGAGCAGCATGGGGGCCTGGCTCGCCTGGGCACATGCTGTGCCAGGAGGCTCAGGCAGGACCACAGGGACTATCCACAGACCAGGCCTGTTCCCTCTGTCCTGCATGACCACAGGGACTGTCCACAGACCAGCCTGGGAGGAGGCCAGCAAGATAGGGGACTCTGTGAGGGACTCACACACTGTCCAGTGGGGCTGGCTCCAGCGTGGACAGCGACACTCCCTCCTCTTCCAGAAGCCTGACCACCTCCCCTACGGGGGGCAGCAGAGGACAGAGGTTAGGGAGGGGCCAGCCTGTGTGTGACCAGGAGTTGCCCCTACCCCTTCCCTGGACCCAGCACACCAGGACACACAGGCAGGCCCCCTGCGGGCCTGTCCAGCACACCATGCGGGGTCCACTCAGAGGGCACACAGGGGACCTGGGCGCAGCAGGTGCAGGCTCCACCTGGCCCTGTTTCAAGTGCACAGGCCCATGCGAGGGGTCCGTCCAAGCCGTGCATGCCCACTGCTGCAGCCCCTCGGGAAAGCTGCCTGTGGGGGACCCCTCCTGTGCCACGGAGACAGACATTCTCAGGAAGCACCTTGGGGCCGGAGCGACAGCACAGCGGGTAGGGCGTTTGCCTTGCATGCGGCTGACCAGGGTTTGATCCCTGGCATCCCATATAGTCCCCTGAGCACTGCCAGGAGTAATTCCTGAGTGCAGAGTCAGGAGTAACCCCTGAGCATCACCGGGTATGACCCAAAAAGCAAAAAACAAAAAAAGGAAGCACCTTTGGGCTGTGCCGAGCAGGGCAGGCAGGCCATCGAGAGGCCCGGCACACCCAGGCAGGCCCCCACCTGTGGTGATGACGCAGTCCACCTCACGGCTCTGCTGCTCTGGGCTGAAGAAGTCAGGCCTGGACGCCTCCAGCTTCTTGTCGTAACATGGCATCACCGTCACATGGTAGATGTTGGCAGGGCTCACGCGCTGCAGGAAGTGTGACGTCCACACCTGGACCTTCTGGGACTTAGTCCACAGACATCCAGGCGCTTCACTCAAGAATGTGACTGGGCCCTACATGCTGCTCTGCCAGGCACAGCCCTCGGCCTCCCTGAGCTCACAGGCCAGGGAGGAAAGAGCAGGTCACACACAAGCCCCAGCGAGCATGACTGGTGTCGACTCTCCTGCCCCAGACCAGCCCGGCCGACACTTGCTCCCACATCTGTGGGGGCCTCCTTGACTCATGACCCCCCACCTTTTGTCAGTACCCTGCACCCAGCCTTGTGAGGATGCCCAGGAAGCACTGTGGAAGGCTGTGGGACACACACCCAGCACCTCCAGGAAGAGGCTGCCTCAGCACAGACTCACAACGCACCCCACCTGCTGGCACTCACCTGTCGCTGAGCAAAGAAGTCCTTCACTAGGACACCCATGACCTGCTGTGGGGAACGGGTCGTGCTGATGTGGGGGGACAAGCATGCTGCCGTGGGTCTTCTCAGCATAGCAGATCCAGCCTGGGTGGCAGACAGGGCTTGGGTGGGCATGGGCACCACCCGCCTCTCCTCCCCACAGGGCTCGGCACGGAGGCAGCTCTTGCTACCCAACCCCCTGCACCTGGTTACCCCATCCAGCTGGGGAGCACCTGGGCAGGCGGAGGTCAGCACGGGCAGCTCTTGTGCCCGGAAGCGTCGCACAAACTCCCGCTGGCTCTCAAGGAGGGTGAAGTTCCTGGAGAAGCTGGTGTCGAACACGCGGTGCACCCCTGCAAGGCAGGACCCACTCTCCATGGAGCCCCTCCCACTCCCCCACACCCCGAGCTGGGTGCAGTGTGGGGGGCAGCATCTACACCAAGCGCTTTAGCCTGGAGGGCTGGGACTCCCCCTTCCCCAGCGCTGCTCCCACACACAGGGGCCAACGCCAGGCCCACTCATGGGACCATGTCCTGGGCCCTGCTCCAGGCCTACCCAGTGTCTTAAAGAAGGTGGTCAGCTTCCTGGCAGTGTCAGCGGGGGTTAGCTGGAAGTGGGCAGCCAGCGAGGCTCTGGACTGGGGTGAGACCGAGACAACCACCAGCTTCTGCTGATCCGGCACTGCCAGCTGCAAAGCCAGGGACACGCTCAGCCTGTGTGCTTCAGACAGTATGGCCCGTGTGACTCCAGGAACATGCTCAGCCCGTGTGCCCTGACTCCAGGAACATGCTCAGCCCGTGTGCCCTGACTCCAGGAACACGCTCAGCCCGTGTGCCCTGACTCCAGGAACACGCTCAGCCCGGTGCCCTGACTCCAGGAACACGCTCAGCCCGTGTGCCCTGACTCCAGGAACATGCTTAGCCTGTGTGCTTAACAGATGCCCATGTGCCCTAATTCTTTTTTTTTTTTTTTTGTTTTTGGGTCACACCCGGCGATGCTCAGGGATTACTCCTGGCTCTGCACTCAGGAATTACTCCTGGCGGTGCTCGGGGGACCATATGGGATGCCGGGATCGAACCCAGGCGGCACAGGCCGGCCGCGTGCAAGGCAAACGCCCTACCCGCTGGGCTATCACTCCGCCCCAATGTGCCCTAATTCTGGGGACACACTCGACACCTGTGCTCACGACTCCAGCAGCCAGAGTGACCAGAACCCCATGGCCAAGGCCAGTCACTTCAGTAGCGCGTCTGGAAGCCCCCTACTGAGATGATATAGGCGTTTGGCTGAAAGAGCAGCTGCTAAATCCGAGTGGAGTGCTGGGGTGAACACTGGGCTAAAACATCATTCAAGCCTGCCACAGCCTACCTTGTTCGCTTCTAGAACCTTCCTCAGCTCCTCGTGGCTCTGCTGAGTGATAAGCACCGTCTCTGCCGAGGTGACGCAGCCACTACAGGCCAAACAGTCGTCCAGTGAGACCGGGCTTTCCAGCCTCCGCTTCCCTCCATCCTGGAAATACAGCAGCCACGCACAAGGCTCCCACAAGCAGCCTTGCTTCTCTTCCCCACTTGTGGGTGTCTTTCCTTTTCTGTCTGGTTACTGGGTGCTCAGGGGCTTACTCCTGGCTCTCTGCTCACGGGTCACAGAAGCCATATTCAACCTGGGTCAGGTGCATACAAAGCAAGTGGTTTACCCCTATACTATTTCTGGGGCCCAGGGTGACCTCTCCGTACCTGCAGGTCTCCAGCTGAGGCCCCTCGGGAAATGACTGGGGGGGGGGAGCACTTCCCCAGGGCCAGCCCTGACCAACAACAGCACCTGTCGCTGTGCTGGGGACCAAGCCTATCTCCCTCTGACCCCGGTATCCTAGGGCCCAAGCTGCTGTGTCTGTCCTGAAATGACAGGGTCCCTCCACTCTCCATCCCCAGCCGTCTGTCTGCAGGCCCCCATTGGGAACTGACATTCCCGATCCCACTGCACACTAACACCACCAAGGCCCATGGGCGTCGGCACCTCGGAAACAAGGGTCGGGAGGCCGCCCACCCGGCGCGCCGCTGGAACCCACCTGGCTGATCTGGACGTAGCTGCCGTCTTCTTCAACGTGGATCTTGGGCGTGCCGGCTCCCGGCCTCCGGTCCACCTGCGCCGGCTTGATGCACTCCTACCCCAGGAAGACCCCAAGTAGAGCTGAGGCTCCTCCAAGAGAACCTGGCCAAGTGTCGAGCGGCCCGCCCCGACTCTTGCCACCATCACCCCACAGGGTCACCCGCCTCCACGCTGGCGGTCCTGCCCCCTGCGCCCTCCTGCAGTGACTCCCCCGTCCGCCGTGGACCCGAGCAGCCAAGAGGGTCTACAAGAAATCCCCGGCGTCGTCCTTTCTGCTTCGGTTTCCCCATCCTAAGGAGCGACTGAGGCCCAAGGTTTCCCCCGAGCACACAACCGTCCGGGACAGCCCACCTGCGACGGCCCGAGGAAGTCATCCAAATCGGTGAGCCGAAGCGCGCCGCTAAAGGGAGACGCCATAGCGGCCACACTGCCGTACAAATGTCGCAAAAAACGGCGCGAAACAACGGGAGGTTCCGCCACGCTGCCGGAAAGCGTCCCACCACGCACGATCTGCTCAGTTCCCGCCAGAGGCGTAGAGAGGGCGCCCCTGTCGGCTGGTCGGGCTCAGCACGTCCGGCGCACACCCAAACCTTCCTCTGGTGTTGGGAAATTCTCTTCCAGGGCACCAGAGTGCAGATCCTGAGCCCATAGTCCATCAGGACCGGCTTCACCTCCTGCCAAGCACGGACTGTCGCCTCAGCGCAAGAACTAGAAAAAATTTATGGGATGGGGAGACCCGTTCCCACATGGGAAATCTTAAGTGGGGCTTGTAGAGCTCCTTACAGACAGGGCAGGACGTTCACGTGTGAGCCAGGGTGGTAGCTCTGCGGCAGCCAGGTCGATCCGACCTATGAGATACACCCCTGGGAGGAAGAAGGTCTGGAACACAGTAGAAGTGTTGCTTGCAGTTGTGGGTGTGTCTAACACCACTGAACAGTTTGTTTTGTTTTGTTTTGTTTTGGGGCCACACCCAGTGCTGCTCAGGGGTTTCTCCTGGCTTTGCACTCAGGAATTACTCAGGAGATCATAATATGCAGTGGATCAAACCCAGGTTGGCCATGTGTAAGGCAGGCCCCTCCCTGCTGTACTATCTCTGCCACTGAACTGTTGACTTAAAATGGTCACGGGAATGTGTCCACTGAGCTACGGTGCGTCACCTACCTAAGACCTTTTATTGCTCACTTCAAGTGGGTATCTGGCAGGACACATGAACTCAGAGCTTAACCAACCTGTGTCAGGGCCGGGCTGGAGAAAGTGCAGCAGTGAGACATTCCCTGCCAGGTGTCACCCCTGACACCACCAGAGTGGCCCAGAAACCAAAACTAAATAAACAAATTAAAGAATAAGAAAGCTAGGTTTCAAATGGAGGGGCCAGGGCTTGAGTGATAGTACAGCGCGGGAGGGCACTTGCACGAGGCCAACCCTGGTTCGACCTTGGCATCCCATTATGTTCCCCGAGCACTGCCATGGAGTGATTTTTTTTTTTTGCTTTATTTTGGGGGGGGTCACACCTGGCAATGCTCAGGGGTTTCTCCTGGCTCTGCACTCAGGAATTACTCCTGGCGGTGCTTGGGGACCATATGGGATGCCGGGATTGAACCCAGGTCGGCTGCGTGCAAGGTAAACAACCTACCTGCTGGACTATGGCTCTGCAGAGCCAGGAGTCGCCCTGAGCATCACTGTGTATGGCCCAAAATATAAAAATAAAAATAAGGGGGCTGGAGTGATAGCCCAGCGGGTAGGACGTTTGCCTTACACGCGGCCGGCCTGTGCCAGCCCAGGTTCGATCCCCGGCATCCCATATGGTCCTCCGAGCACTGCCAGGAGTGATTCCTGAGTGCAGAGCCAGGAATAACCACTGAGCATTGCCGGGTATGACCCAAAAAAGCTAAATAAATAAATAAATAAATAAATAAAAATAAAATGGAGGGACCACAGACCTCTACTTAACGAGGCTGCCTCCCAGAGGTGCCACACCAGGGAGACATCCCTCTGTCTCCAGTGGGAGCCAGCAGGGCTCAGGTATCTGAGCTGGGGGCTCAGATCATCCCTCCCTCTGTCTCCCTCACACACATACACACATACATGCATGCTCATGCGCACACGCACACGCTGGGTGGAACTGAGGGTGGAGCAGCCCTCCAGGGCCCTTTATTAACTCACTGTCCCTGGGGGCTGGGTGCTGCCGCCAGCGTCACACTCTGCCTTGGATGCTCTCATATTTTGCAAATTGTTTCATCATCACCATCATTAGCAAGTATTTCCCATGTGCTCCCAATGCACAATGCTGCCAGCGCTTACACACGGGGGGCACCGGTCCAGCTGAGGCCCAGAGAGCCCTCTGGGCCATGGCTGGCAGGGGTGGCTGTGGCTTGTTGCACTGAGCTGGGCCTCTGCTTTCATTGGCTGCTGGACACAGTCTCTCTGAGGCTTGAAATCGGTTGTGACCCCTCTAAAGGCCCAGAGAACCCGCAGCCTTCTCTGACTTCTAGGGCTCCAGCCTGGACCCCTGCGGCTCTGGGTCAGGATACGGCCAGCCCTGGAGTTTCTGTTCCTGTCTTACACCTAGACAGTTCAGAGCTTGGTTCTATGCTCTGACCCCATATGGCTCCCAGGCACACAGGGCCCAGATCTCAGGGAAGCGGTCTCATGGGGTGACCTGCAGGGGAACAGGCCCTGGGCATGGGGGACAACAGAGAAGAATCCAGGCTGCCCTAGAGACTTCGCTGTGAGGGTGACAGCCCATGTGTGGGGACCTCGGGTGGCTGGGTGGTGGGGAATTGTCTTTGCTGAAGTTAAGTTTCTATTTTTTCATTTTGGCTTTGGGGCCTGCCTGGCTGGTTTATTTTGGTTTGGGTTTATTTTGGTATTGGGACCAACTAGTTATCACTCCTGGCGGGGCTCAGGGGACCCTAGGTGGTGCTCGGGATCAAACCCAGGTAAGGCAAGGCAAGCGCCCTGCTCACTGGAGTATCTCTCCAGTCCCCAAATAAGTTATTTATTTATTTATTTATTTATTTATTTATTTATTTTGCTTTTTGGGTCACACCCGGCAATGCTCAGGGTTTCTCCTGACTCTGCACTCAGGAATTACTCCTGGCGGTGCTTGGGGGACCATATGGGATGCCGGGATGGAACCGGGCCAGCACAGGCCGGCCGCGTGCAAGGCAAATGCCCTACCCGCTGGACTATCGCTCTGGCCCAAATAGGTTATTTTTATGAACAAAAGTGACCTCAGATGCTTGCTGCATTCAGCAGTGAAACTAGCCACAAGTAAACAAATGGTAAGAAAGTGGATTCAGGGGCTGGAGAGGGCTGGAGCGAGTGTGGTGCCGCCCGCGCCTGGCTGCCTGGACACCACATATGTCCCCTGAATCCTGCCAGGAGTGACCTCTGAGTGCAGAGCCAGGAGCAATCCCTGAGCACTACCAGGTGGGGCAGAAAAATAAAAAAGTTCTATAAAGGGAGGGAGGGAGGAGGAAGGGCCCCTCACTCTCTAGTGACATGTGTCTAGGGAACGTGTCCAGGCACGTCTGTCCAGGGCATACCTGTCCAAGTACCTCTGTGGGCTGAGCCAGGGAGAGGCTGCGCCAAGGCTTGTACCATGTCCCTGGACCCCATTTGGAGGAAGAAGGGGTGACCAGGGCCCGCAGCTCACAGCAGGAGTCTGCCACTACCCTGGCACTGCAGGTCACCTGCTAACAGGCACCCAGCCTGTAGTGCGTCTGGAGCCCAGGAAGCTCCGACGAGCAGGCTGGGCTGAGAGCCCTGCCTGTGTGACCGCACACTGTCAGGCAGAGCACGCGCACGCCCCTGGGCAGGAGCACCCTGCAGCCAGTGAGGCTTGTTTATTTGCTTTTTGGGTCACACCTGGCAGTGCTCAGGGGCTACTCCTTCCTGGCTCTGCGCTCAGGAATTAACTCCTGGCAGTGCTTTGGGGACCATATGGGATGCTGGGGATCGAACCCGGGCTGGCTGCTTGCAAGGCAAATGCCCTCCCCACTGGACTATCACTCCGGCCCGCCAGTGAGACTTGTATCTTGAAGGCACCCACAGCTCATGAAGGGAAGCACAGTACATGTCAGTGTGGGTGCCCAGGGGTCCCTCAGGCCTGGGTGCATGATGGCAGGTTCCTGCAGGACCCGGAGAGACCGCAGCACTCCTGAGCAAGTGGGTGCCCCAGATCGGAGCAGGGTGCTCCCACAGGGCCCCTCCCGGGCACTCTGGGCAAAGCCCCGCCAGCAGGCGCAGGGTAGTATTTGTTGAAGGAAATTACCACGGGCGGGCAATGAGCACCTCATTAGCGGCATAATCAACACACGCCGCAGTCCCACTGCGCACACACAGCTTGTCAACAGGTGTGATCTGGCCTCTGCCCTGGGAGGACGTGTACCCGCAATTATGGCTAATGAGGGGCCTGCCGTGACCTCCTCGGACTCCAGGGGCGCACCCTCTGCTCCCCGACAGCTAAGGGACTGTAGGAACCGCTGTGTGGGCCTCACTGTGGTGCGGCCATTTCCCCGGACAGGTGTGCTGTCAGCCTGCCCAGATCACTCCTTTTTTCTCTCTTTTTTTTTTTTTGGTCACACTGGTAATGCTCAGGTGTTACTCCTGGCTCTACACTCAGGATTTACTCCCAGCAGCGCTCGGGGGGACCATATGGGATGCTGGGGAATAGAACCCAGGTCGGCCGCTTGCAAGGCAACGCCCTACCCGCTGTGCTATCGCTCCGGCCCCAAGCCCGGATCACTCCTACACAGCGATCATTGTACACATCTGTCCAGGCACACATCTGTCTGGGCACACCTCTCCAGGCACACCTTGTTGACCTGATGTTGACTGCCCTTCTGTGTAGACACACCATGTCAACCTGCTGCAGGTCTTGAGGGGCGTCCCCCACCCCCCACTGTGGGGACAGGGGCCTGCAGCAGTTGTGGGAGAAGCCCCTCCTTAGCCTATCCGAAGAAGCTGGACCTATAGTGTTTTTTTCCCCTGCTACCCAGCACATCGACAGCCACCCTGCAGCAGTTTTTTTTCAATCCGGCCCAGGTATGCTGAACCAGAGACTCTCAGACATGGGGCAGTGCTGCTACTTGCTCTCCCTGTGCCCCGCTGCTCATGAGGCGCCTGGGAGGCATGGCGGGTTCTAGCCCTGGCCTGTCACCCCAGCAGAGCCTCACAACAAGCCAGACCACCCTCCCCTACTCCATGGGGCCTGCCATTTTCCACATCCGGACTTCCCTCTCGTCACAACTCCACCCAGTAGACCAGACTATCACAGCCCGGCTGGGTGCGGCCACTAGCAGCCTCGCGGTTCATCAATAAATGCTTTATTTAGAGGTGACTACAATAGTATGCCCCCGCACGGCAAGCCTGGCAAGCTGCTCGTGTAGTATTTGATATGCCAAATACCAGTAACATTTATATTAGGTCATTCCCATGACCTAATATAATGGTTTGAGGATCTTTATGTTCCTGGAGCAAGTGGATGCCTTTGGGTTCTACTAGCATGAGACAGGACATATGGAGATATTACTGGTGCCGCTCTAGCAAATAGATGATTAACGGGAAGATAGTGATAGTGATAGTGATAGTGACCCAGCACAGACACTCAGGAGGTGCCCCCTTACTGGACTGGTTCTGCCAGCAGGCTGCCCCCAGCTTCCCAGGACTGCCCTCTGCTGCCCAGCTCTCCGCCCTGTCAGGCTGTCCCGGCACAGGGGGTCCCTGCGGTCTTGTCCTCCCTGGTCTCTGCACACCCGCATCCAGGCTTGTCTCTGGAGTTGGCTGCTCTCTGGGGTCTGGGGGTCATCTCTTAGCCAGGGGCTCCTGTGCTGGCACACTCGGCCCTTGGAAGGCCCCAGGAGCACGCAGCAGGCAGGCCTGGTGGGGGCGTGGCGAGGGCCCAACCCACACAGCACCCAAGCCAACAACACACGAGTGGAGGGTGTTCTCTGTCCCTATGAGGTACGGGCATGGCTCTGGGCACTCTGCCGTGAAGGGGTGAGAAGCCGCCTTCCCTTTTCCTCATCTCCCAGGGGAATATCTGCAGGAAACTGCAGCCCCGCCAAGGACCCACACGCGCAGGAGAAATTTTGGAGGTTTTGTGCATGTGTTTTTTGGGTACCAGAGCCTCAAACATGTCTCCTGGGCTATGTCCCTGGCCCCAGCCCCTAAAGTTTCTGCTGGCAGAAACTCCCCACCCCAGGGATGGGCTTTGAAATCTGACTCCCAGGATTGAAGAGGGTGCGTCATTGTAACCAAGACTGTAACCAAGACAGAGAAGCACAGCTCTGCCCAGAGCTCACACCCCTCTTTGAACTGCTGCTTCCGGACAGGTGGGGGCACCCCCCACACACCCTGCCTTTATTCTTCGAAGTTCATCTCAAATCTGGCTTCTTAAATTGTGGGTTTTAAGCCCATAGTTACAGCCCTGTTGTAAGACAGAAGGGACCCCTGGAGCTGGTTACCCGAGCTGAACCCAGAGCGGGGGCGGGGGGGCGGGGGTCACTCCGAAAGCACAGTCATGCCAAAGCCGTAGGCACCCCAGGTCCTGGAGACAGACTCTGGTCTGCTGCTCCTGGAATCCGGTCTGCTGATAACGGTTTCTGATTAAAGCCTGTACCCCAAGGGCTGTATCCGGAAAGGAATGTTCTTTGTTCTCTAGATACCAGAGGGTCCCTTCTCCCTTCCCGCCTCCTCCAGAAAGGTAGATAATTGCCCAGCTTATGGAATAAAGACACTGCAAGCTGGACGTGGAGTCGCCGTGTCTCTTTTCTGGCCACACTGCGTAGTCCCAGATCTAGCGTCTCGGCGTGACACAGCCTCATCACAGTGGGGGGATATTTGGCAACAGGGAAACGGTTTCCAAACACGTAGGGACTAGAAATTCACTCAAAATCAATCAAGTCCCTGGGGTTGGAACCATAGTATAGCGGGGAGGGCGTTTGCCTTGCACGTGGCCAACCCGGTTTGATCCCGGCATCCCATATTGTCCCCCGAGCACCTCCAGGAGCAATTCCTGAGTGCAGAGCCAGGAGTAACCCCTGAATCCTGGGTGTAACCCCCATAAACAAACAGAAAGCAAACCAGTCCCGACGCCCAGGGTTCTTGGCCTGTGCTTTTATCCTTCAGGGACAGTCAGGGCCCCTCCGTCAGATGCAGAGTGGGGGCCTGGGCCACACCACGCACTGCCACCCCCTGCCTCTGGGCAGAGCCATATGCTCAGGGGAGCTTGTGGGACTTCCAAGTCAGGGACTCCCCCAGCACCAGGACGAGGGGCTCACATGTCCATTTGGGCCACTCCGAGGTGCCTCCCACCCCCTGAGTCCCACAGCCTCAGCACCCGCCTATTGGTGCCCGGGCCCACCTTCCCCGCAGAAGCAGCCCTCACCCCAGGCATGCTGCGGCTCCATCCCCAGCCTCATCCCCTGCCTGCAGCAGAGGGAGAAACAGCCCCCACCCCCCCCCAGCCAGGTCAACTAGCTGCTCCTCCCCCAGTGCTTGGCTCACCCACACATTCCTGCCGCACCCAGTGGCCAGTCCAGGCTCCTCCCTGCTCTCCCGAAGGGCCTTGGCCACTGGACCCCAGTCCTCAGTCAGGAGCCCGACACGGAGCAGCTCAGGTTTGGTGGCTGAGACTCAGCATAGCCGGCCCAGGGGCCCTGTGGAAGGACGGGGGCATTCCCAGGGCCGCCTTCCTTGGACCCAGCCAAGGGTGATTGTAGTGGGAGGCCAGAACTGGGCCCTCTGGGTGGGGGCATGGGGGCTGGCCTGGTCCCCTTCACTTGGGGACCAGTGAGAACTCCACTGCACCTGCCCTGTTTTCCCCAGAGGGAGCCCTGGGGGTTCGCATGGCCACTGTCCCTGGTCTAGGTGTGGCCCAGGCTGGCCTCACAGCAGGCCAGTGACCCGCTCCTAAGTCCCAACCAGCTTATGCCCCCTCACTGGCCCCATTGGTCAGGGAGGGTCTGACTCTGAGGCCAGGCTTGGGGTCCCAGGTTGGCTGTGGGGAGGTTGCCGGGGGTGCTGAGAGCAGATGGGCAGGAGAGGGAGGGGCTGCTGGGCTGAGGGGGCAGGGGCGGTCCTTCGGTACACCAGTCTGGACATTCCTCGAGACTGGCTCTGTGCCAAGCATGATAGGCTGGGGGTGTGGTATGGCTCTGGGTGGCCTGAGGTGGACTCACCGCTGGACACTGGGTGGGAGGTGTTTGCTCCTGCAGGTCCCACCCTGCCCAGAGCACAGTCCTGCATACCCCTCCCAGCCCTCCACTCCTCACCCATCCTAACCCTCCAATACTCACCCCAGCCCTCCACTCCTCACCCATCCTAACCCTCCAATACTCACCCCAGCCCTCCACTCCTCACCCAATCTAACCTACCAATACTCACCCCTCCCAACTCTCCACTCCTCACTTCCAGCCCTCCACTCTTCACCCCTCTCAGCCTCCACTTCTCACCCCTCTTAGCCTTCTACTCTTCACTCTCCATCCCTCCACTCCTCACATTCTCAGCCCTCCACTCTTCACCCCTCCCAACCCTCCACTCCTCACCCCTCTCAGCCTTCCATTCCTCACCCCTCCCAGCTCTCCACTCCTTACTCTCTCAGCCTTTCACTCCTACCCCACAGCCCTCAAGTCCTCACCCCTCTCAATCCTCCAAAACTCACTACTCCCAGCCTTCCACTCCTCACCCTCTAGCCCTCTACTCCTCACCCCTCTCAGCCCTCCACTCCTCACATCACAGCCCTCCACTCCTCACCCCCGGCCCTCCACTCCTCACCGTCCCAGCTCTCCAACCTCACCCTCCCAGCTCTCCATTCCTCACCCCAGCCCTCCACTCCTCACCCAGCCCTTCACTCCTCACACCTCCCAGCACTCAACTCTTCACCTCTTCTAGCCCTCCACTCCTCACTCTCCCAGCTCTCCAGTCCTCACTCCAGCCCTCCACTCCACTTCCTCTCCCAGCCCTCCACTCCTCACCCCTCCCAGACCTACACTCCTTACCCCTCCTAGCATTCCACTCCTCACCCTCAGCCGTCCTCTCCTCACTCTCCCAGCTCTCTACTCCTCACCCCTCCCAACCCCTCCACTCCTTACCCCCAACCCTCCACTCCTCACACCAGCCCTACACTCATCTTCAGCCAGTCCTTCACTCCTCACACCTCTCAGCCCTCCACTCCTCACCCCTCTCCCAGCCTTCCACTCCTCATTCTTCCACTCATCACCTTCTCCCTACCCCTCTACTCCAACCCTTTCCACCCCTTCACACTCCTCAACCCTCCCACCTCTCCACTCCTCACCTGTACTCACCCACCCCTCCATCCTTTATCCCCACCCAGTCCTGTCCGCCTCCCTATTCCTCACCCCACATCTCTCCCCACCCCGGACCTCTCTCAACCCTTGCCTGCAGGCTCTGAACTTCCCCTGAAGGAGGTGTCTACTGGCAGGGCAGGCAGGCTGGAAGAGGGTCTGTGGCCCCTGATTCTGGGGATCCCAGGGTCCCACAGCCTTGTCCACCTGGAATGACCTAGGGTTGGACAAAATCTGGCACTGTTGGGTAGAGGTGGGATGTGGGTGCCCGGCAGGGGGACAGGACAGCAGACCTTAGTCCTGAGCTGCCTGACTGGGGAACAGGACAGTGGACCTTAGTCCTGAGCTTCCCGACTGGGGACAGGACAGTGGACCCCAGCCGTGAGCTGCTGTCCCTTGGGAAAATGGGGGAGCTGAGGAACTCTGCCTCCTGGCACTGCCCCTCTGTCCTGCCCTCTGCCTCCTGGCGTCTACCTTCTTGTCCTGCCCTGTGCCTTCTGGCACTGACCCTCTTGTCCTGTCCTCTGGGGAACTGCTGGGGTGTAGTTGGGAACCCTGGCACCAGCCCCTTGCTCACTGTTGGAGCCTCTGTGCAGGAGAGACCTGGTCTCCGGCAGGGGTGGACAGACCTACTCTTGGATTGGTCCAAGAGTAGGGTCAGGGTGGCACAGATGCTGTGCCACCAGAAGGTGCCCATGTGGGACCTCAGGGTGCATCCTTCCACAGACCATGGCCCTGCAGGAATTTCGCCGTGTTCCTGGGTCCTGTGGGCCACGTTCCCGTGGCCGTCTCCTGCTCCTGTACGTCAGCTTTGGTGAGTGAGGGGAGGCTTTAGTGCCTGATGCACCTGGGGGTCACCCAAGCCCTAGGGAGTGGTGGGCTGCGGAGCAGGAGCTGACACTGTCTGGCCTCTGCTCCCCACAGGGATCATGCTGCTGCCCAGGGCACAGTCAAACTGGAGAAAGGTAAGGGCGCGCCTCATGGGGCTGATGGGGTGACCCGAGGTCAGACGTCCAGCTCAGCCCCAGCTCTGCTTGCCCTCAGGTCATGATCCAGAGCCAGCCTTACATGCTCAGGACCTCTGCACAGAGCTGCATCTTCTCAACGGGGCACAGGGGTGTCCAGGGACCAGCCAGGTGCCAGTCCCAGGCCTCAGGGATGGCTGGGGTGGGTGGGTCTCACCCACTCCACATCGTTGGCCCTTCCTGGGTCTCCAGCCTTCAGGGTGATGACAGAGACATCCTGGGAGCCAATGGACCAAGGAGGGCGAGGGTTTCCCCTGGGAACATGACGTGGGAGGAGCAGGCTGACCTCGCCTGCCCAGCAGGGAAAGCCTGTCCGCCGGGGAGGAAACCCCAGAGAGTGGATGAGAAGCTGGTTCTATACGAATACTGGGAGCTGGACGCCTGCGTGGACGTGGCGCTGCTGGAGGCCGAGATGAGCAGTGTGAACGAGGTGCCCTTCACCTACCAGCAGCTGAGCATCTTCAAGTGCAAACTAGACCAGGTGAGTGTTGCCCGGAGCAGGCTCAGCAGCGCCCAGGAGAGGCCCTCATGGACTCCTCCTCCCCACCCAGCGCTACCCACAGGGCTACCCTGAGTCCCTCATCAGCCGCCTGAGATACTTTTTCCTGGAGATGACTCCTGAGGACATTCACAAGTGGAATGTGACATCACTGGAGACTGTGAAATCTCTACTTAAAGTCAGCAAAGGGAGGGATATGAAGCCTCAGGTGAGTGCCCTTGGGCTGTGGTGAGGTGGTGCCAGCTGGGAGTGGGTCTTTTCTGGTCCCATGGTCCCCTTGTGACCTACTTCTGCAGGTCACTGCCCTGATGCAACGCTTCATCTTGGGAAGGGGCCAGCTGGACCTGAAACGGTGAACATCCTGGAGGCCGGCGCTGCCCCCTACGTGTGTTCACTCAGCCCTGAGTTGCTGAGCCACGTGCAGGAAAGTGTGATTTGGTAAGTGCTGGGTCCTGGGTACAAGGAAATGTGATTTGGTGACTGCCTGCCTGGGCTCATGACCACCCATCTGCGTCCC
Organism: Cryptotis parvus; assembly: GCA_021461705.1. NCBI lineage: Eukaryota > Metazoa > Chordata > Mammalia > Eulipotyphla > Soricidae > Cryptotis > Cryptotis parvus. The sequence goes on along the minus strand of JAJIBD010008657.1, from coordinate 3,530 downwards.
CAGGGAAGTCAGGGCCCAGTACCTGAAGAGGTGCATCCCCAGCAGCTGGACATCCTCTACCGCAAGGCCTACCTGACCTTCCAGCACTTGCAAGGGACAGACTATCTCACCAGGATCCAGCCCCTACCTGGGTGTGCACCAGCTTCAAGCCTGCCACTGGGCACCAGCCTTCACCAGCCACACACTATGCCAGGCCTGGGGAAGGGGAGGCTGGGAATGACCCTGGAAATTCTAAGCCTTCCTCATCCACAGAGGGTCAGGGGTCACCATGTAATTTTGGGAAAGAAAGGGGATGCTGTGAAGCCCAGGCTTAGGGTGGCTGGTGGTCACAGGGGCTCTGTCTCCCATGACAGCTGGGGCCTCCACGGAAGGCGTATGGGATCTCATTAGGCGGAATATAACCCTGGACATGGCCACAATGAAGCAGCTCCAGCCAGCAGCAGTCAAGGTAGGGCCATGGAGACGCGACTGAGGGCTTGATGGGTGTGGTCAATACTCTCAGTGGGCGGGGCTAAAGGGTTGTGTGGGCCTGATGGTGTTGGTGGGCGGGACCAAAAGATCTGGTGGGTGGGGTCTGGTGCTGGTGGGTGGAGCTAAGGGTCCTGTGGGTGGGGCCTTGGGCTTAGGGCCCTGGGACGGGAAATGCAGAAGACAACGGACACTGGGAAAGTGGGATCTGGGGAGGGCTCTTTGGAGAGTGGATTCCAGAGGCTGGAGTCCTCTAGGTCCAGCAGGGAACCTCCGCTGATCCTTTGTGGGGCTCTGGCAGCCCCTGACTGTCCCCCGAGGTACAGAAACTTCTGGGCCCGAATCTGCCAGGGCTGAAGGCTGAGATGACTTGTAGCCCAGTGTGGGGAGTGGATCGTTTCCAAGCCACAGAGTGAGCTGGACCAGCTTGGGCTGGGGCTCCAGGGGGCATTCCCAACGGCTACCTGGACCTCCACTTCCCAGACGGGCAGGATGTGAGGGGTGGCTTCTGAACCCTGCTGCGGGCCCATCTCTGACCTGCACCCAAGGGCCAGGCGGCTTCCATCCTGCTCCTGAGACCTCGGATGTGGCACGTTGCCCTGCTGTGGAGGCCCCAGCTGGGTGGCCTGGGTCTCGGCACAGGGACTGAGAGTCAATAAAGTGCGTGTGGTCACTGCAGCCTGTTCTGGTGCTCTGGGGATGTGAGGGGACCTGCTCTCAGCTAAGGGCTGTTGTGTCTCTGCTTGGACCCAAGCAAAGGGACACAGGCAGAACAGTTACCTTGTCCTTGTCTTTTATTCAAATCAGGCAGTGCTGTAGCCTTCACAGGGTGGGGGTGTCCAGCTCCAAGTCTTGCACCCCTAGGCTGGGAGGCCCAGCCAGGTCCCCGGGGCTGGGAGCTTGCATCTCTGCCTGGGCAGGCAGCCGGCTCCACCTCCCAGGCCCTGCTGCGGTGTAGGGTCTGGGCCTTCTCGGAAGTCACGGTGTGTGCTCTGTGTGAGCTCTCCAGACCAGGGTGTGTGCTCTGTGTGAGCTCTCCACTCCAGTACAACAACCACAGGAGGCCAGAGGGCAGGGCCACAGCGAGGGCAGGCATCCCAGGGTATTCTCGGGGCTGCCTGTGGGTGGAACATGAGGGACCATCAGCCCCTGCCAGGAGACCCCACTGGTTCCCCCAGCCTGGGCAGCTCCTCCCTGTGGGCAGGAAAGGCACTGCCTAACTGGAGGCGACTTTGACCCCAAAGACCCCCTTCTGCTGTTGGGCAGTTTGAGAAAGCAAGTGTGTCCTTCAGCAAGTTATCAGGCAGTGAAGGCGAGGCCAGAGCACCCTCGATATCACTGAGGGGCAGAAAATAAGAGGGGGACACAGCAGCACCCCCATGGCTGCCCAGCTGAGGGGCAGCAGGGGGCTCAGGGGGGTGCTGTACCAGAGCTGGGGACCTCGGCAGCGTCCTCGGTTAGGTCTGCAGGGTGGGCAAGCTGGAGCGCCAGTGGCGTGGTGCTGGGGGGTCGACGGGTGGAGTGGCCAGGTTCATGGCGGCTGGCCAGGCCTGTGTCCAGCCCCAGCTCTCCCAGGGCAGAGCTGTTGAGGCTGCGCAGCCATGAGCTGATGGTTGGGTGGCTGCGTGCCTTCCTCAGGTCCCCAACGTTCTGGCCCAGCAGTGTGGTCACATTGTCCACACTCAGGCTCTGTGGGAGGAGAAGGGTGGGTCGTGTCCTCCCATGGCCATGTCCACCGCACGACCTTAGCCACCATGGGATCATGGCCACCCATGGAACTGTGGCCACCCGTGCAACCATGTCTGCCCATGTACCATGTCTGCCTGTGGACCATGCCTGTCCATGGGACTGTGCCTGTCCATGGGATCGTGTTTGCCCACGAGACAGTGTCTGATGGGGAGCCTGTGAGGATGGCCTCACATGGAAGTGGGCACCAGGGAGGGACCTAGAGGTGGCCTGAGGCCCCACACATGCACCTCCTGCCCTTGGAGGACTGGGACCTGGGACTCCCAGCAGCCCCCGCCCACCTGCAGCACATTAGGGTTCAGGTTGGTGAAGGTGTCTATGTCCATCGAGACGTTGGCCTGGGCCAGGTGCTGGAGCTCCTCCACGGGGCACCACCTGCAGCAGCACAGGGGGGGGCACCCCAAGGAGGCACAGGTGAAGGGAGGGAACTCCAGGGCAGCAGAGGTGAGGGGAGGGAACCCAGGGCAGCAGAGGTGAGGGGGAGGGAACCCAGGGCAGCAGAGGTGAGGGGGGAGGGAACCCAGGGCAGCAGAGGTGAGGAGGGAGGGAACTCCAGGGCAGCAGAGGTGAGCGGGAGGGAACTCCAGGGCAGCAGAGGTGAGGGGAGGGAACTCCAGGGCAGCAGAGGTGAGGGGGAGGGAACTCCAGGGCAGCAGAGGTGAGGGGGGAGGGAACCCAGGGCAGCAGAGGTGAGGGGGAGGGAACTCCAGGGCAGCAGAGGTGAGGGGGAGGGAACTCCAGGGCAGCAGAGGTGAGGGAGGAGGGTATGCCAGGGTAGCAGAGGTGAGGGGGAACTCCAGGGTAGCAGAGGTGAGGGGAAGGGCACCCAGGGCAGGACAGGTGAGAGGGGCAGGGACCCTGGGTCGGCACAGGGTGGAGGCAGGGTACCGGGTCTGCACCAGGAGGGCCCATGGTCTCACCCAGGTACGGGCGCATGAAGCGGTAATAGGCATCAGTGGTCTGGGTGTTGGGAAGGCCTCCTGGGCCTTGGCAAACAGCACATTCTTGCGGCTCTGAGGACAGGAGGAGATGTCCAGGGCCCCGCCAGCCTGGGGGGAGGAAGGGAGGGCTGTGGCAGGCTGGCTGGGGCACTCCTGGAACCATGATGCCCTCAACTCAGCCCCCTGACGCCACAGTCTTTATGCAGGTGTGGCCTAAACAAAGTAAAGGTGAGTGGGGTAAGGTCAGAGGAGCAGGGGCACCATGAGGTGGAAGGCCGGTCCTCACAGGAGGGAGCCTGGAACACCGACAGAGGCCACGAGTGAGGACGGAGGCAGAGGCCGGGGCAGTGACTGGAAATGCTGGGTTCAGCGAGG
>JAJIBD010008656.1:0-70615 GCA_021461705.1 Cryptotis parvus | reverse complement strand
TGACTCCAGGTGTGGTTCCTGAAAGACAAAGAGCGGTCCACGGAGACGGCGGGATATCTATAGCCATTTATTAAGGAACTCGGATAACTAATTCATGACCTTCGAAACAGCACGAAGAGTCTTGTGGGTGGATGTTTCCTGGTCTCTGTCAGAGCCTGGAAGCAAGAGATGGGTCCTGACTCATTCTCAGAGGAAGACGGCACAGTGACATTCCCAGAAGAAAATCTAGAGGCTTGTCTCACGGGCCGGGTGAGTCCGAGAGACTCGTGCCCAGCGTGAGCTGTCCCGGGGACTGTCCACTACATGCCCGGCAGGGCGATTCCGGCCGGGTGAGTCCGAGACTCGCGTGAGAGAGATGAGGGGCAGTGGGCGGAACTCCAGTAGGGCAGCAGGACGCTGCAGGCCAGGGGTCGGCGAGGGCCGAGCCAGGATCCAGAGTCCTACCCGAAAGCTTTTGAGAGGCTCCGCCACAGCCAGCAGCAGCAGCAGCCCGTGCCCTGGGGGGTCCCCATGCGTGTCCTCTTCCACGCAGAGGGGCTTGGTCAGGTGGGGTGATGGAGTGAGGGGAATGAGGGAAGGAGGGAGGAGAGATTCTCACTGAACTTGTTTCCCCACCCCTGAGGACCGAGACCCCCTGCTGTCAGCATTGGTGGCCGTGCGCGCGGCGGCCGGGCCAGCATTGGTGGCCGTCGGCGCCGGGCGGCTGCCCGTCAGGGCATTGGTGGCCGCCGGGCGCCGGTGGCCGCCGGCATTGGTGCCACTGGATTGTGCCATGTTCTGCAACTCTCAAAAACGTGACTTTGGTAGTACTTTAAAATATGTTGCCACAGTAAAAATGAGTTTTTTTTTCCTTTAAAGCTAGTATTTTCATGATTAACTCAGAAGACGAAAGCTTTGGTGCCGCAGCAACAGCACAGCGGGCGGGCACTTGCCTTGCACGTGGCGGGCCCAGGGCCAATCCCCAGCACCCCGTAGGGTCCCGAGCCCCGCCAGGAGTCACCCCGAGCACAGTCAGGCGTGAGCCCAACCACCCCCCAAACTTCTCTGTACGGTTCTTTCATGTTAAGGCTCTGCAGTACCTGGTCTGTTTCTTTGGCCTTTCTGATCACTGTTTCTCATTTTTCTTTAAAAACAGAAGCTTGTACACACAAGCATGTTCTAAATAGGAACCGTCTGCTGCGTCGCTGTGTTCTTACCTTGCTTCTCTCTGAGGATGTTTCATCACAGGGATGTGATGCTTGCCTTCACCTTGGAGCACCTGAATTCTGTGACTGCAGAGCCCTTTCTGGACCCGTGCTGCTGAGCCTGTCCGTGTCCCGGCTGCGTCTGTGGCGGTGTTGAATGATCTGGTTCTGCAGAGTCTCTTTGCTCGCTGGAGGGACTCAGAGACCACCTTCATTACTGTTATCTGTGTGGCTCTATTTCTGCATGGTCTCGACTGATTGTCCCGGCTGCCATGGACTAGCTGGCGGTGGGAGATCTTCCCTGCCGGCCCTGCCCATTCTTCCTCGTTAATTTTCTTTTACTCGCCTGCACTAACTTTAGGATCCACGTGTCACATGGCGCGAGAGAACCCCCCGGTGCTCTTCTGTCGGGCTCCGGGCACTGCTGGGCTCCTCAGGGAGGGCTGGTGTCTGGGGGCGACCGTCCACACAGAGATCCCTCACAGGCCCTCGTGTCCACTCTCTGCCACTACCGTGATGTGGCCTCACAGAAGCGCAGTGCGGCCATCCACAGAGCAGGCCCCAACACCGACCTGGGACCGTGCTGGGGCGCTCTCGGCTGGCATTCCCTCCCGTGCACGCCCTGTGGCTGTTGGCCCGGGCACACACACGCCATGTCGGTGTGCGATGCTGTGCCGGCCGGGCACACATACGCCATGTTGGTGTGCGAATCTGTGCCGGCCTGGGCACACACACGCCATGTCGGTGTGCGACGCTAGGCCGCCCGGGCACACACACGCCATGTCGGTGTGCGACGCTGGCCGGCCCGGGCACACACACGCCATGTCGGTGTGCGACGCTGTGCCGGCCCAGGCACACACACGCCATGTCGGTGTGCGACGCTGTGCCGGCCCGGGCACACACACGCCATGTCGGTGTGCGACGCTGTGCCCGGCCAGGCACACACACGCCATGTCGGTGTGCGACGCTGTGCTGGCCGGGCACACACACGCCATGTCGGTGTGCGACGCTATGCTGGCCTGGGCACACACATGCCATGTCGGTGTGCGACGCTATGTCGGCCCGGGCACACACACGCCATGTCGGTGTGCGACGCTGTGTCGGCCTGGGCACACACACGCCATGTCGGTGTGCAAATCTGTGCCGGCCCGGGCACACACGCGCCATGTCGGTGTGTGACGCTGTGCTGGCCCGGCACACACGCCATGTCGGTGTGCGACGCTGTGCTCGGCCCGGGCACACACACGCCATGTCGGTGTGCGACGCTGTGCTGGCCGGGCACACACACGCCATGTCGGTGTGCGACGCTGTGCTGGCCCGGGCACACACACGCCATGTCGGTGTGCGACGCTGTGCTGGCCTGGGCACACACACGCCATGTCGGTGTAGCGATGCTGTGTCGGCCCGGGCACACACACGCCATGTCGGTGTGCGATGCTGTGCTGGCCCGGGCACACACACGCCATGTTGGTGTGCGACGCTGTGCTGACCCGGGCACACACTCTGCCCACACGTTTCGGTGCTGCCCCACTAGGGCTCGGCTCTGCGCGTGGCGGAACCCGGGGCTGCTGCTGCTGCGGGGCTGGTGCCGGTCCCCAACAGCTGTGCAGATCCGTGCCGGTGGGAGTTCACAGCGATCACAACAGATTTTAAGGTTGTTTCCCGCGGTCTTGGCGTTCGTTTTGAGACCCCTTCCAGCTTCTGTCCCTGCATAGTCTGTCGTGGCTGCTGGCACCAGAGCCCACCACGCCCACGTACCCCTATGACGGGTTGGCTCCAAGGTCTCGCCACCTGCCCGTCAGTGTGAGGGCCGGGGTGCTGTGAGGGTGCTGAGACGTGAAGCGCCCGACATGGTCACCGTGAGTCGGTGCTGGGCACCAGTGTCCAGAGCAGCACTTTGCTGAACTGTGTCTGAGCAGTGGCTGGGCAGTGTCTGGACTGTGTCTGGGCAGTGTCTGGGCTGTGCTGGACAGTGTCTGGACTGTGTCTGGGCAGTGTCTGGGCAGTGTCTGGGCTTCGCTGGACAGTGTCTGGACTGTGTCTGGGCAGTGGCTGGGCAGTGTCTGGGCTTTGCTGGACAGTGTCTCGACAGTGTCTGGACTGTGTCTGGGCAATGGCTGGGCAGTGTCTGGGCTTTGCTGGACAGTGTCCCGACAGTGTCTGGGCAGTGGCTGGGCAGTGTCTGGGCTTTGCTGGACAGTGTCTCGACAGTGTCTGGACTGTGTCTGGGCAGTGGCTGGGCTTAGCCCAGTGCTGGCTGTGCGACTCAGGCCTGGGCTGCTTCCCAGGGTCCGGAGCCGCTCTCAGTGTGGGCCCTGCGGGCTGACGGGCACGCCCTTGTCTTGCAGAACTACACGCAGTACATCCCGGCTGTCCATCTATGACCTGCAGACCTGGATGGGCAGCCCGTCCATCTTCGTGTACGACTGCTCCAACGCTGGCCTCATCGTCAAGTCCTTCAAGCAGTTCGCGCTGCAGCGGGAGCAGGAGCTGGAGGTGAGGTGGGAGTGGAGGGCGACGTGGGGCTGGAGGTGATGTGAGCCCTCAGCAGGGGCTGGAGGTGAGGTGGGAGGTGGCGTGGGCCGGCACGGGGCTGGGCCTGGCTCCGCGCCACTCGCCGCGGGGCTGCTCTGGCGGCAGATGTCTTGTGCTGTGCTGGGCTGGCGGTGACTCCGCTCTGGGCTCGCTCCCCCGGCTGGGCCCCTCCTGGCTCTGGGACGGCACCGAGTCAGCTGTCACAGGCGGCCCCTTAGCCTCACTCTGAAGCACCCGTGCGTGGCTGATGGCCACCGCGGAGGGCACTGACCGCAGAGCCGTTTCCCCGGGGTTGGGGTGGCGTGCGCATTCTCGGACCCGTCTCCTTTGCCCTCTCGGTGTCCTGCAGCGTGACTGGACACCAGGAGCACCGGGACAGTCAGCAGCGGACAGGGAAGCTGGGAGCTGCACGTGTCCTGTTTCTAGCTCCAGGCCAGCTGGCTGTCCTTGGCCCTTGGGTGCTCCCCTCTGCCCGCAGCAGGCCCACCTTTCTCTCAGGCTCTTCACCGGGATCTGGGGTTTGCGGATGAGCCAGCAAGCCCAGAGCACCGAGGAGGACGTGGTTCCTTAGGTGAAGGAACCGCAAAGTCCGTCACGTTGCTGGTGGTTGGGGCGTGCCTGGCGGTGCTCGGGGTGCTCCCGGCGCTGTGCTCAGAAATGGCTCTGGCCCGGCTCAGCCGTCCCGCTGCCGCCCCGGCTCTCTCTCCAGCTCCTGGGCTTGGAGCCTGCTGGAGTTTCCTGCAGTGCAGGGGTCTCAGCAGTCAGAGCGCTGTGCCGTCCCCTCCCAGCCCCGTCCAGCCCAGCTCTGCCCACGGGGTCCGCGTCCCGTGTGTTTGTGGAGGTTGTGGGAGGGTCGGCTTTTCATTCCGTCTCGGGGACTCCAGAGCTTCGAGGGGGCGCTGGTTCCCTGCAGGCGGCCGACGCCCCCGCCCGCACACCCTCTCTGCAGCTGCTCTGCCTTGAGATTTGTCCCTTCCTGATTACAGGGCAGGCGGCTGGTCTTGTGTTTTCCAGCTCACTTGCTGTCACTGGCTGTTGTTCAGCATCTTGCATAAACAGCGGAAATTAAAGTGATAAAATCAGGTTCATTCATCTGGGCGCTGCGTCCCCTGGGAGTGCAGAGCGGCCCGCGTCACTGGTGAGGAATGGCGCCTCCCTCCCTGCGAGCCGACGCTGGGGAGGGCATGTGAGCTGAGGCTGGCTGGGAGCTGGTTGTGCCAGCGAGACAGGCCCGCACCAGGCCCGGCACAGCTGGCCCTGGTCCCCAGGGAGCATGGAGGTGGGAGTGGCACGGGAGCCGGAAGGTGCCTGCTCTGCGGGCGCGTTGCCTCGGCCTCTGCTCTTCCGGGAACCTGGCCTGTGAGTGTTCGGTGCCCTGAGACCCGAGTTTGCGCCCAACAATGGGCGCCTCTTCTTCCGCCCAAAATTTTGAGATAGAGACAAGTGCCGCCTCCCTCATGAAGCTTCTCACAGTCCGCTCTGTGTCTCGGATAGAGGAGATTGGGGGCTTAGAGGCCGCCTGGATGCCCCCGTGAGCAGACCCCAGCACCGCTGCTGGCAGGCGGCCCCGGGCAGCCTCTCACTCTCCGGCGCAGAATCACCGTTTCCTGTGCTGGTCGCAGACGAGGGAGCCCGTTCCCCCGTCCTCGGTCACGCCTCGACCCGTCGCCTTACCAGCCTGCTCTCAAGCTGGGGTCCCCCGCTGAGCCCACGCGCGCGGGGGTGGCGAGGTCGGAAGGGGCCGGGCAGCTTCACAGCACTTCCCAGCACACGAGCCGGCGGGGTTGGCGTCACAGGCGCTCGCGCGGCGTTTCTCAGAAGGCGCGATTGGAGGCGCGTGTGCGTGGGTTGGAATCAGCAGGGAGATCCCGAGACCTGGACTCAGTGGGACGGGGCAGGATGTGGACGTGGGGTGAGGCCCTCAAGAACATGTGGCAGAGGCGACCCCTCCTGAGAGCCGGGAGCCAGATCCTCGCCGAGCCCTGCCTGCTGCAGCCGCCCAACAGGCTGCGTCTCAAGTCGCTTAGAAAGTGGCTCCACGTCCAGCAGGGTCTGGGCACGGACAGGACGGGGCTCCGTCCCATAAACCACGGTCACCAGAGAGAAGAAAACTGCCCGCCAAGAAGCCCAGTCCTGGAGGGGACCGTGGGCCCAGCGGCCTCACTGCCAGGTTCTGGACACATCAGCCCGTCAACAGCTTCTCCGCTTCCTCAGGAAAGGGAGGGGACGCGCTCATCACGCCCAACTCCACAGCCCCTCACGCAGTGCGCGCCTTCCCCTGGCCTGCCCAGCTCGCGGCAAGAGTTGTTTCCAGCCTGAGGACACTGATACAGACCTGTGTTCACGCCGTCCGCTGGAAGGAGAAAGCATCTGCGGAAACTCGGGGTAAACGCGGCGCCTGCCGTGATGCAGGAGGGGCCGCACGCCAGGAAACTCCACGCCAGGAAACTCCAGCTGCCCTGTGACGCGCAGCCAAAGTGGGGTGTCCCACTCTGGGCCCTCCAGGGACGCCCCCTGCTTCCTGCAGGGATTCTAGGGGGCCCGTGCGGCGAGGCCGGGTCTCACGCTCTGTGGGGAGAAGGGACAGGCCCGCAGCCCCTGGGGGAGCCGGCCCAGGGAGTTCCTTCATGGTCCGCACCCCAGAAGCGCGTGTGTTCCCATGAGACCCGGTGGACTGACCCCCAGATGGGCTGACCCAGGGACAGGCTGACCCTTGTAACAGTCTGACCCGTGGGTGGGCAGCCCCTCAGCCTCGTCAGACTCCCTCTGTCCCCTGTGCCCGAGCACATGCCGTGTCCCTGGCACTATCCCCTGCCAGCTTGGTGACGTTGGGCTCCGCCCGCTCTGGTCACGTGCCGGCAGTGTCCTGGCCGCCCGCTGCTGCTGTCCCCTCCCAGGGCAGCCTCACACGGAGACGTGCCCTTACTCACGGGGGCTGGTGCGGTGGGGTGGGGCCGCGAGCTCGTCCTGGGCTGGGGCTGGCGCCTGCTGGGACAGCAGCTTCCTGGCCGCCTTGGGCTGCCCCTCAGAGCTGTGCGTGTCCATCTTTCCTGGACTCGGCAGAGCTGCTGCAGGTCCAAGAACGGGCGCCAGGCGCCAAGACCGTGGGGAGCCCCAGCAGGCCACCTGGGGTTCTCACCTGAATCGCCGCGTCGCACTCTGTCCCGCTGATGCTCAGAGAACGGCTCAGCTCTGTTCACACTGGTGTGTGCAGCGCCCAGATCCCCTCCCGCGGACACAGGGGGACCTGGGAAGGCTGGGTCGTGCCCCTCGCGCACTGGCCTGTGTCACTCCGAGCAGTAGACGGGGGCAGGGCCACGGCCACGCAGGTGGGGGTCCACGGCCCACGCAGGTGGGGGTCCACGGCCACGCAGGTGGGGGGTCCACGGTCACGCATGTGGGGGTCCACGGCCCACGCAGGTGGGGGTCCACGGCCCACGCAGGTGGGGGTCCACGGCCACGCAGGTGGGGGTCCACAGCCACGCAGGTGGGGGTCCATGCTCACGCAGGTGGGGGTCCACGGCCACGCAGGTGGGGGTCCACGGCCACGCAGGTGGGGGTCCACGGCCCACGCAGGTGGGGGTCCACGGTCACGCAGGGGGGTCCATGGTCATGTAGGTGGGGGTCCACGGTCACGTAGGTGGGGGTCCACAGTCATGCAGGGGGGTCACCCCAAGGTCCGAGGCTGGGGGCTAGTCTCAGGACACCAAGCCCTGCCCCTCCTTCACCCCTCTGTGGCCTTTCTTGGGGCGACTTGGCCGCAGTACCATGTCCCTTGTGGCCACACTCTGCTCTTGTGTCCTGCAGGTGGCGGCCATCAACCCCCAACCACCCGCTGGCACAGATGCCGCTGCCGCCGTCCATGAAGAACTGCATCCAGCTGGCCGCCTGTGAGGCCAGCGAGCTCCTGCCCATGATCCCCGACCTCCCGGCCGACCTCTTCACCTCCTGCCTCACCACCCCATCAAGATCGCCCTGCGCTGGTGAGTGCGGCGCCAGGCGGGGCGGGGCCGTCAGGGCTGCCCTCCCCGTGTTTGCCGTGGGTGGCATCAGGGTGGGGTGTCACCGTGGAAGCAGGAGGGCGGTCCCTGAGCCTAGAGGGCCCTGCTTCCTCCTGCCCCTCTACATGCGCCCAGGCGCTGGCCCCCACGGCCCTTCCCGGCCGGAGGGGAGTGACCGGCGTTTCTCCCTGCGTGGGGTCTTCCTGCCTCGAACCCCGGCCCGCCGGCCCTCCTTCCCTTCCCGTCTCCACTGAGCTCGTGGGCACCCACGGGCTCAGCTGACAGGATCCAGGGTCTCTCCGCACACCCGTGTACCCCACCCGGGAGGGTGCTGGGGCCTGCATGGGGCGGTGGTGGGGCAGAGCCATGACTGGGGGCTCCCGAGTCCCCACCCTCAGGGGGTGCCGGTCACCTGGTGGGCTCTGGACAGGCCTCTTGCTGCTCCTGAACCTTAGCCTGTCGCACACCCCGGGGTGGCGCTTCTGTGCAGCCTCTTCCCTGGCAGAGACACGGACAGGGGCGGGGCAGCCTGTCCCCTACAGAGACACGACAGGGGCGGGGCAGCCTGTCCCCTACAGAGACACGCGGGGGGCGGGGCAGCCTGTCCCCCTACAGAGACACGGACAGGGGCGGGGCAGCCTGTCCCCCTACAGAGACACGGACAGGGGCGGGGCAGCCTGTCCCCTACAGAGACACGAACAGGGGCGGGGCGCCTGTCCCCTAAGGGCGCGACAGGGGCGGGGCAGCCTGTCCCGTACAGAGCCGACGGGGACGGGGGCAGCCTGTCCCCTACAGAGACACGGCAGGGGCGGGGCAGCCTGTCCCCTACAGAGACACGACAGGGACGGGGCAGCCTGTCCCCTACAGAGACACGACAGGGACGGGGCAGCCTGTCCCCTACAGAGCACGACGGGGGCCGGGGCAGCCTGTCCCTACAGAACACGGGGACGGGGCAGCCTGTCCCCTACAGAGACACGACAGGGGCGGGGCAGCCTGTCCCCTACAGAGACACGACAGGGACGGGGCAGCGCCGCGGCGTCCCACAGGCCAGCGGCTCACAAGGCAGAACTGGCGGGGCGGGAAGTCGGGCGTGAGCGAGTAACGGGGAGACAGGCAGGGGCATGGTCGCCCCAGGTTACAGGCTGGGGCCCAACGTGAGGTGAACAGCGACAGGAAACAGCCCTGAGAAGCAGGTCAAGAATGTCCGTGAGCCCATGGAAGAGAGCGGCAGGACGGGCACACCCGAGGTCACAGACACTGCAGGGGGCCTGCTCTCAGGGTCAGGGGTCAAGGGTCAGTCTCGCTCTTGCTCATGTCCTTCCTGTCACACTTTTCTCTGACTGCATCTTTTCTTTCATTAGTGAAGTTTTGTTTTGTTCGGAGCCACACCTAGCAGCGCTCAGGGGCTAGTCCCTTCTCCGGGTGGGCTCCTTCCTGGGTGGGGGGGGCCAGAGAGGGGCAGGGGCGGGGCCAGAGAGGGGCAGGGGCGGGGCCAGAGAGAGGGCAGGGCGGGGCCAGAGAGGGGGCAGGGGTGGGGCCAGAGGGGCGGGGCGGGCCCAGGGAGGGACCAGGGGTGGGCCCAGGGAGGGGCAGGCGGGGCCAGGAGGGGCGGGGCGGGGCCAGGGAGGGGCAGGGGGGGGGCCTCTTGTGGAGCTCACGTTCCTCTCCTCTCCTCGGTTCAGTGCCCGTCTGTCAGTAGTTGCGCGTCCCTGCCCGTTGCCGCCCTCCCCTAAAGTACCATTTGGTTACAGGAACCACCGTTGGTTTTGTTGCCCTTGAAGTAGTGACTAAATACCGCTTGTGCTCCGACTGTGCGGGCACAGTTGATGCTAGAAGCACGTTGGCCTCTAGTACAGCTCATTTAAGCGCCGCAGGCGGAGCACCATCCGGCCCGCGGCTCTGCTGACGTGGAGGCCCCCTGGGGCCGTCAGCCACCAGCTGCCCCACAGAGCCCGTCGCCTGCACTCCCGCTGGCCCGGCTGCTCTTAGGCAGGGATCTGCCAGCAGGACCCTATTTTTAGAGGCAGGTGAAAATTGGTGCTGGCCCGGAAAGCATGTTGGGGCCGAGGGAAGGAGCTGGGCTGGCAGGAGACAAGTCACGGCCTGCGCCAGGGGACATTAGCGAAGGCGAGAGGAGACCCCCCAATCCAGCTTCCAGCCCTGAGCCCTGGGAACAAGCGGCTGCTTCCGGCCTGGCCTTGGGCAGTGTCTGCGCTGTGGGCGTGAGTGTGTCCCGCTGTGCGGTGGCAGCTGTCGCTCTCCCTCTGCGGGAGAAGGGCCACGTGGCACCCAGGCTGGGCTGCGCTCTGGGGGGGCTCCTGCTGCAGGCTCTCCTGGCGTCTCCCGGGCTGCTTCGGCACGTCCCGACTCAGCTCCCTGACTCCCTCTGCCAGGGCGTGCGGCGGCCCCTCGGCACGGGGCTGCCCCTCCTGGCAGCGCGGCTCGTCAGCAGGGGCGTCAGCTTCCCAGCTCCTGGTGCTGTGCCGGGTGCCGGGTCTCACCTCACGGCCGACCGCTCCGCCGCCTCCGCTGTCATCTCGGGCCGTCACTTCCGTCTGGCGCCTCTGAGACGTAACAAAGAATTGAATGTTCTCGGAGCTCGCGGCCGCTGTCACGGAGCCCAACTCTGGTTTGGTTTGGGCACACCCAGCAGTGCTCAGGGAGGACCGTGTCATGCTGGGGATGGACCCAGCGAGCTGCCCACTTTGGGAGGTGGATTTGGTGCCGCCTGGAGCCACTTGTAAGGCGTGAAGTTCCCCGTCGCTCGCCCCGGCCGAGAGGCTGCCGCTCACAGCTTCAGGGCCCCGGTCCCAGCCACGGCAGCGCCAGCCTGAGACGGGCGGAAGCAGCCCCCGGCCGCTTGCTCCTGGTCACTTGTTCTGCAGTCACCGTGAAATGCCAGCGCTCTCTGTACCCTGAGCTCCGCCCGGCCGGCTTCTCGACAGCCCTCTCGTGTGTGCGTGTGGCCACAGCCCCGTAGCTGAGGGTTTCGTCCCAGGACTTCCCCCTTTCAGCTCCGCTCCCTCCCGGGCACCCCCTCAGGGAGGGTGTTTACTGACCAGGCAGAAACCTGGGCTGGGCCTTGGGCACAGGGATAGAGCGGCCCCCAGCTCAGTGTGTGTCCCCAGGGCTGACGGTGACCTCAGCTAGACATCTCTCTCGGCTGTGGGTGCATGAGTGTGTGCAGGCCTGTGCAGGTGTGTGTGTGTGTGTGTGTGTGTGTGTGTGTGTGTACAGCTGTGGGGGTCGACGTGGCCACCTGTTCGGTGGCAGACACGCCACCGCCAGCCCGCCTAGACGCACACAGCTTAGCGACTGTCCCAGGTGTTTCCAGTTCTCCCTTGACTTCCATCAGCTCAGTTGGACACGAGCCAGATGTAAGGAAGAGACACCCTGGAAAAGCCGCGGCTCCAGCTCCGTGTGGGAAGGTTGAAAGACGCGGGGCTCGGCTGGGGCTGGAGCGATAGTCCAGCGGGGAGGGCGTTTGCCCCTTGCACGAGGCTGACCCAGTTTTGATCCCCGGCATCCCATACGGTCCCCCGAGCACTGCCAGGAGTAATTCTTGAGCGCAGAGCTAGGAGAAACCCCTGAGCATCGCGGTGTGACCCAAAAAGAAAAAAAAGGAAGACGCAGGGCTTGGCCATGTTGGATGGGCCAAGGCTGGTGGCAGGGTCAGACAGCTCAGACCGGGACCCTCGGGACCAGGATGGACCCAGGGTCACCTGTGGCGGGAGGTCGGGTCTGCCCTTGGGGACCCTGAACGCCGCACAGTGCTCCGTGCCCCCGTGCCTGCCTGCCTGCGGCGTTGTGCGCCCGTGCCCGCCTGCCTGCGGGGTTGTGCCCCTGGCCCACCTGTCCCACGGGGTTGTGCCCCCGTGCCCACCTGTCCCACGGGGGTTGTGCCCCGCTGCCCGGGGTGGGCCCCGTGCCGCCTGCCCACTGGGGTTGTGCCCGTGCGCACTGGGGTGGCCCGCGCCTGCCAGCGGGGTTGTGTCCCTGTGCCACTGGGGGTTGTGTCCCGTGCCTGCCCGCTGGGGTGTGTCCCAGCGCCCCGCCAGGGGTTGTGTCCCCATGCCCGCTGCCCATGGGGTTGTGTCCGTGTGCTGCCGGGGGTTGTGTCCCGTGTGCCTGCCGGGTGTTGCCCCGTGCGCCTGCCTCGGCGTGTGCCCCGTGCCCGCCTGCCTGCGGCGTTGTGCCCCCGTGCCCGCCTGCCCACTGGGGTTGGCGCCCGTGCCCGCCTGCCCGCGGGGTTGTGCCCCATGCCCGCCTGCCCGCTGGGTTGTGCCCCCGTGCCCGCCTGCCCCCGAGCATTGGGCACGCTTTCTCTCCGTAGGATTCTCTGGCCGTCTCCGTGGGTCATTTCCGAACCGTTTCTGCCTGGTTCCAAACAAAGCTCGTCTCAGGGCGTGACTGAGTCGAGACTCGCTGTCCCTGGAGGGTGCACCGGGACCCATCCTCCGTGGGACCGTCCCCGGCAGCCGGTGGCCAGCCCTGCCTGTGCGTGGGGGGAAGGCCCTGTCGGCACCGTGTGGGCTTGCAGCTGGGCTCTGCTTCCCCGAAACAGTCCGGTCCAAGCCAGTGTGACGGCTGGGCCTGGAGCAGCCCGTCGGGCCTCTCTCGGCCTTCCCCCCCCCCCTGCCCCCACCCCCGGCCTTCCCTGCCTCCTCTTGCGCAGCCTGTCCCGAGCCGCCGCAGCAGGCAGAGGATCACCCGTCACTGGTCATCTCGCCCCTGGGTCCGCGGCCCATCGCTGAGTCTGCCGTGCGCTCCGGCGAGCGCGCGTGCCGTCCTTTGTGCTGTCCTTGTCCGTATGGGCTGCCCGCAGTGACCGCACTCCTGGGCCTCTGCGTCCTTCCTAGGCCAGAGAGGAGATGGGCGCCATGGTGTGGCAGCGTGTGGGGAAGCGGCTGTCCTGCCGCAGGCTCCTGCCCTCTGCCGCCACACGCTGGGCCCCGGCTGCCCTGGCCACTGTCGGGTCTGACCCGCTTCCCTCTCTGCTCGCAGGTTCTGCATGCAGAAGTGCGTGAGCCTGGTGCCCGGCGTGACTCTGGATCTAATCGAGAAGTGAGTACAGCCGTGGCTCTGTGCGCTGGCGCCGTGGGCCCTGAGTGTGCCGTGTTGTGTTCTGGGGCTCGGGAGAGCCAGAAAATGGGAGGGCCAAGACTGGCCCAGGGGCCAGTGCCCTGGGGAGGAGCAACTGAAGGTGGCCGCACATTGCTCTATTGCGCCCCCCCCAGGTGGGGTGCTGACAGTTCTGGGGCACACTCAGGTGTTTCTGGTGAGCTTGGACAGGACAGAGAGACCCTTGTGACTGCAGCTGACGCCTGGCCCCGATGCCAGAGCTGGTCACCCGGGCAGCCAGGGGTGTCTGGGGGAGAGACGGCAGCCGTGGCAGAGCTCCCAGAGTGACGGGGTGAGCAGGGACTGCTGGATTGCGGGGTCCCGCGTGGGGGGGTCCTGGGGATTGCGGGGTCCCACGTGGGGGTCCTGGGGTCCTGCCTCCCCCAGGCCGCGTCCAGCAGACCCGCATCCCCGCCCAGGCCCCCCACCAACCCCACCACACAATTCTGAGGGTTCGGATCCAGAGGGAACCAAAGAGGAAGTGGCCTTGGTGCCCCCAGCAGTGCAGTGGTCAGGCCGCCCCTGTGGACGCAGAGGCCTTTCCTGAGCTGTGGTTGGGGTGGAGAAACAGGAACGTTCCAATAGGCTTGGAGCAGTCTGCGTGCGCAGAGCCTCACCTGTGCCTGTCCATCACGGACACTCGCCTCCTGGGAGGCCGCCCACCACCTGCCTGGCCCCCTGCCAGCCCAGGCTGCCTCTGACCAAGGCCAGCTCCTGGGTCCCCACAGCCCAGATAGTGTTTGTTCCCGTGATGGGGAGGTGGGGTCACAGTGGACGTGGTCACCGTCACGGGCCGTTGGCCTGAGCTGATGGCCAGCAGGAGAGGCTGAGGCTCCTCTCTGCCTTCCCCTGATGGGCTGCGGCCGTGGCGGTGACTGGGATTCCCCGTTGGGCGGGCGCGAAGGCTGATGATTTTGCCCCTCTTGAGCTGCGGCGGGATCAGCTTGTGTTAAGCCGCTGTGTCTGCGGGACTCTCCACCCTCCCGCCGTCGCTGAGGATGGGCTCTTCCACCGAGCCTGCGAGAGGCTCTGAGACCCGTGCTCCGCAAATTAAGGCACACTTTTCAGTTTGAAGCAAAGTAATGAAACACTTTAACTGGCTGTAGAGTCCGAGGGTCCCGGCGAGCCCTGGGGTCGGGCTGTGGGGCCGCTGCCAGCTCAGCTGCGCAGAACGTGCTCCTCCCCTCACGGTGCTGGCCGTGGCCTGCCTGGGGTGCTTGGGGACCCCTCGCCAAGGACACGGTGCCCCCACCAAGCCCTGTGCCCACACCCTGGGCCTAGGGGCTGCGGGCGCCATCACTCACAGGAGAAGGGTGCTGGCCTGTGTCCGGGAGCAGCTGGAGACGAGGGTTAGGCTCTGTGGCCAGGCCCCTGGACAGCGCCTGCTGCTGGAACAGCCGCAGCACTGGCGGAGCGGAGTCTGGCGGACGTGGACGCATGAACAGCCGCTGCCGGTGGGGGCAGGTCTCCGTTCTGGCTGCAGCAGGGGTGTCCGAGGACACTGTGGGGCAGGCGGGAGAGCCCCTCGGCCCCCAGACTGCAGCCCGCGCGCTGCAACCACCCCCCACAGTCACCCTGCACAGAGCAGGCGCTACGGCGAGCCCACAGACCACAGGCCCTTCACGCGGGGCGGAGCCCTCAGTGGTCTGTCCATGAGGGACCCAGCGTTGTGGTGCCCACATGGGCCCGGCCTGGGCCGAGTTTTCTGCACAGGCACGGAACTGGCCACCCGGGCACTTGCTGCCCAGCAGGGTGCTCTGGGGCACGCCCCCATCTACGTCTCTGCGGGCTCTGTTTCCGCCGCCTGCCTGCAGGCCCTGAGTACCGGCCCCAGGCATGCAGAGTCGGGCACCGGGGCGGGCCGAGGGAGCATGGGCAGCCACTGTTCCTGCTGCCCGGAGCTGTGTCCACTCGGGACTGGCTCTTCTGTGTCTGGCCTGAGCGCCCCTGCACACGCCTGCAGGATCCCCGGGAGGCTGAACGACAGGAGGACGCCTCTGGGCGAGCTCAACTGGATCTTCACCGCCATCACGGACACCATCGCCTGGAACGTGCTGCCACGGGTGAGCCGGGCTGGGTGGCGGCTGCTGTCTGCCTGCTGTGCACCTGTTGCATCTGCTGTCTGCCTGTTGTGCGCCTGCTGTCTGCCTGTTGTGCGCCTGCTGTCTGCCTGTTGTGTGCCTGCTGTCTGCCTGTTGTGCGCCTGCTGTCTGCCTGTTGTGTGCCTGTTGTGCGCCTGCTGTCTGCCTGTTGTGCGCCTGCTGTCTGCCTGTTGTGCGCCTGTTGTGTGCCTGCTGTCTGCCTGTTGTGCGCCTGCTGTCTGCTTGTTGTGTGCCTGCTGTCTGCCTGTTGTGCGCCTGCTGTCTGCCTGTTGTGTGCCTGCTGTCTGCCTGTTGTGTGCCTGCTGTCTGCCTGTTGTGCGCCTGTTGTGCGCCTGTTGTGCCTGCTGTGCACTTGTTGTGCGCCTGCTGTGTGCCTGTTGTGCCTTCTGTATGCTTGCTGAGCCTATTACCTGCCTGCTATCTGCCTGCTGTGCGCCTGTCTGTCCATCTGCCTGTCTGCCTGTCTGTCTTCCTCTCTTTCTACCTGTCTATCTGTCCGTCTGTCTGCAAGGCTGCTGCCTGCCAAGGCTCCCGGTGTGCTCCCCGGTGTGCTCCCGGCTCTGAGCATCGCCACCACCAAAAGCCCAGCAGCTGCTGCTCCGTGGTCCCCCTGTGTGTTCTGGGTCTGTGCTCTCGTCCCGTCCGGCTGTGGCCCTTTTGGTCACTGGGCCTGCACACACCCATCCCTGCCCCAGATCTCTTCCAGAAGCTCTTCAGGCAGGACCTGCTGGTGGCCAGCCTGTTCCGGAACTTCCTGCTGGCGGAGAGGATCATGCGGTCGTACAGCTGCACGCCCGTCAGCAGCCCGCGCCTGCCCCCACCTACATGCACGCCATGTGGTAAGGGGCCGAGGCGGCCTGAGACCCCCACATGCGGCCACGCTCGCCTCCACAGAGCTGGGCTCTCCCTTGAGCACCTGAGCACCGGCCAGGGCTGAGGCCTGGGCAGGGCCCCTCCCCCCCCACACCCGCCAGCCCCTCGGGGTGTGCAGATGAGGCAGGGGCGTGGAGCGGGGGCAGCAGCACCCAGACGACACCCCACCTCCCGCCACTCCCAGGTGCGGCAGCTCAGGAGGACTCGGGCCGGGGGTCTCCGCGGTAAAGCAGCAGCTGTGGGGCCGAGCTGCGCAGGGGCTTCTGCGGGCCTCCAGGTCGGGGGTCCGAGAGCCCCCCGGCACCTGCTCTCCGCAGCAGCAGCGTGGCACTGCGCTCGGGCACCCCATTCCACGAGGCCTCGTGTGAGGGACCAGCCAGGCCTGCAGGAGGGAGACGCCGCGTGCCCCGTGGCCGGTGCATGGGGGGGGGCTGCCCTTTCCCACCCCACTCCCAGCCCGCGTTCCCTCAGCCCTGGCACCCCAAGAAAGAAAGGGGTGCGGCGTGCGGCCAGCAGGGTCCCAGGACCTGCAGCCTTGGTGCTGGACAAGGTGCCCCAGGCCCCGCCCCTGTGTGGGTGGACACGGGTGGACACGGCCCTGCTCGGGGACTGGCAGGGCGGGGGGCCGGGAGGCAGGCTGGAGCCCCAGTGAGCCTGGAGGGGTCTTCACTCGCTGCCCCCGCCCCTGCTCTTCTGGTGCCGGGCCGGAGGGGGCGAGTGGCAGTCCTGCCCCCTGCTTCCTGTGTGGCCCCCCGGGGGAGCTGTTCTCCCCCTAATGCAGCCCCTGCCGGCCCTGCCTGCGGGCTCCGTGCAGATGGGAGCCCGCGAGGGCTCCACCCACCCCCGCCCTGGGCCGCTGCCACCAGCCGGTTCCTGAAAACCCGCGGCTGTGACTCAGCGCGCCCACGGCTGCGGGGGCGGGGCGCACGCGGAGCTGTTCCCGCATTCACAGCTTCCCCGAGCCGCAGGCCATCCCGAGCCCCACGGAGCCGGATTAACCCTTCAGGCTCATTGCTCCCAGCGTGGGGGTCACACTCACAGGCCCCGCCACCCCCCCAGACCCGCCTGGGCAGCCCTCCGGGCCGCTGCTCCGTGCCTCCTCCTCCTCCTCCTCCTCACACTCCGTGCAGTGTCGGGCCTGAGGCCGTCATGGACCCTCTTTGCTCCTGTCCCTGAGCAAGGGGCACTGAGGGCCTGTAGGGCCAGAGACGAGGGGACGGGCACGGGGCCAGACATGCCCCCACGGTCAGGGCTGTGGCCTCTAGCCACTGCGCTGGGGTCTGCCTGTGGCTGCATGGACCCTCTCTCCAGAGCACCCGGAGGGCTCTCGGGGACACGCTGTACCCCTGGGGACTGTGGCTCTGGCCGCCTGACTGCGGGGCCCCTCCGAGAGGCTCCACCCTGTGCAGGAGACCGAATGTTCCAGAAGGAAGCAAGTCGGGTCTCACTGCCCGGCCTGAGTGAGGGTGGCCACAAGCCTCGGCTGGGGCAGGCGCTGCACCCCCGCGTACCTGGCACTGCCCTGCCCTGCCCCGGCTCCTCGTGGGGCTGGACCCAGGCCTGTCTGCTGCCTCCCCGCCCTTCCCCCCTGGACCGCTCCAGGGACCGGCTGAGATGGACACCGAGGGCAGCCTCTGCCCCAAGCCCACAGCCCCAGCACCAGGGCGCTCGGGCAGTCAGGGCAGAGCACTGCAGGAGGCGCCCAGCTGAGGCGCGGCCTTGTCTCCTCAGGCAGGCCTGGGACCTGGCCGTGGACATCTGCCTCTCCCAGCTGCCAACCATCATCGAGGAGGCGACGGCCTTCCGGGTGAGTCCTGGGCCCAGCGCCGGCTGTGAGTGGCACACGGAGCCCCTGAACTGCGACCCCCGCCCGGCCCCACCCGGCCCGCTGCATCTCCTGCCCTCCAAGGGCTTTTCCAGCTGGTGACCAGGCTGGGGGGGGCACATGTGTGAGTGTGAGTGTGTGCGTGTGTGTGTGTGTGTGAGAGAGATGCACGTCTGGGCCTGTGTGCTCCTGTGCCTGTCTGTCCGTGTGTCTATGGGCCACGTCTGTCTGTGTGGTTGTGTGTGTGGTTGTGTATTTATGGCTGTGTGTGTGATTGTGTATTTATGTCTGTGTGTGGTTGTGTATTTATGCCTGTGTGTGTGATTGTGTATTTATGGCTGTGTGTGATTGTGTATTTATGGCTGTGTGTGATTGTGTATTTATGGCTGTGTGTGATTGTGTATTTATGGCTGTATGTGTGTGTCTGTTTCTGTGTGTCTGTCTGGCTTTGTCTTTCTGTCTGTCTGACTAGGTGTGTCTGAGACTACATGTCTGTGTGATTGCGTGTGTGTGTGTGTGTGTGTGTGTGTCTGCATGTCCGTGACTGTGTGTGTCTATGACTGCATGTCTGTGTGTCTGTGTGACTGTCTGTGCTCAGCCCCTGGATGTGTCAGGTGGGACCCCAGCCCGTGGGAGACGCCCCAAGGCTCTCTCCACCAGGCCCCAGACGTGGCGTCTGACCCAGGGCCCTGCCCAGACCCCGGAGCCAGGTGGGAGGAGACAGGAGGGACACACCCCTGCTGACCTTTGCTGGACTGATCCCGGAAGGTGGAAGTGGACACCATGTCCTTCCTGGGGCTGTGTCCGGCTCCGGGCAGCAGCTTCACACTGGATGGTGGTCTCCCCAAAAGGTGTGGAGGGCAGCCCCGGTCTGCACTGTTCCTGGGGAGCACCAGAAGCTTCTGCCGCCTGCCGGGGCGCTGCTTTGGGGTGAGGCGGAGCTGGCCGCGGCCCCTCAGCGGCCCCAGAGCAGTCCGGGCCTCCCGTGTTGGAGATGGGGCCCGGGCCCTGGTTTGAGTCTCTGTGGATCGTCGCCTTCGATTCCACGACTTTAGGAGTTTCTCTGTTTGGGTCCGGAGCTCGAGTAACTCTTAAGCCTGCGCTTCCGGGCCCTTCCAGTTGGCCAGGGTGGCGCCGTGTGGCCCGGCAGAGGCTTCCCGGCACCGGGGCCTATAGCTGTGGCTGCCGCCACGTCCCTCGGGGGCCTCACCCATCCTGGCAGGCGTCTGCGTCATGGCTACTATAGCTGTGGCCGCCGCCATGTCCCTCAGGGGCCTCACCCGTCCTGGCAGGCGTCTGCGTCATGGCTACTATAGCTGTGGCGCCGCCACGTCCCTCGGGGGCCTCACCCATCCTGGCAGGCGTCTGCGTCATGGCTACTATAGCTGTGGCCGCCCGCCACGCTCCCCCGGGGGCCTCACCCGTCCTGGCAGGCGTCTGCGTCACGGCTACTATAGCTGTGGCCGCCGCCACGTCCCTCAGGGGCCTCACCTGTCCTGGCAGGCGTCTGCGTCACAGCTACTATAGCTGTGGCTGCCGCCACGCCTCCCTCGGGGGCCTCACCCGTCCTGGCAGGCGTCTGCGTCCCGGCTACAGCCGCGTCTGCACAGTCCTCTCCATCTGCCTTTGTCTTCCCTGGCGGCTCCGCCCGGCGCTGAGCAGTCAGACACAGGCCGTGTGCAGCTCAGGGGAGCGCACCCCACCTCACACCCAGCCTCCACTGCCATGCTCACCCTCACAGTCCAGCCCCCGGACAGTCCACACTGGCCGCCTGCCCACTCTGCCTCTTCAGGCCATCTCCGGATTTGTGTTCTTGTTCTCGTTTTTTCTTTCTTTTTGAGTCACACCCAGTGACGCTCAGGGGTTCCTCCTGGCTCTGCACTCGGGAATTACTCCTGGCAGTGCTTGGGGACCCTATGGGATGCCTGGGATCGAACCCGGTTGGCGCGTGCAAGACAAACGCCCTCCGCTGTGCTGTCGCTCTGGCCTCTTATTCCTGTGTGAGCAGGAGACCACCTCAGGCCCTGACCTCAGCCACCACAAGCTCTGACCTCGGCCCTCTCAGGCCCTCACCTCGTCCCTCTCAGGCCCTCACCTCGGCCCTCTCAGGCCCTCACCTCGGCCCTCTCAGGCCCTCACCTTTGCCCTCTCAGGCCCTGACCTTGGCCCTCTCAGGCCCTGACCTTGCCCGGCCCTCTCAGGCCCTCACCTCGGCCCTCTCAGGCCCTCACCTCGGCCCTCAACTCTCGTCCCTCTCAGGCCCTCACCTCGGCCCTCTCAGGTCCTGACCTCGGCCCTCTCAGGCCCTCACCTCGGCCCCTCTCAGGCCCTGACCTCAGCCCTCTCAGGCCCTCACCTCGGCCCTCTCAGGCCCTCACCTCGGCCCTCTCAGGTCCTGACCTCAGCCCTCTCAGGCCCTGACCTCAGCCCTCTCAGGCCCTGACCTCAGCCCTCTTAGGCCCCTCACCTCGGCCCTCTCAGGCCCTCACCTCGGCCCTCTCAGGCCCTCACCTCAGCCCTCTCAGGCCCTGACCTCCGGCCCTCTCAGGCCCTGACCTCGGCCCTCTCAGGCCCTCCTCGGCCCTCTCAGGCCCTGACCTCGGCCCTCTCAGGCTCTGACCACCCTGTCCCACAGCACAGCCCCTTCTTCGCCGAGCAGCTGACCGCGTTCCAGGTGTGGCTGACCATGGGTGTGGAGAACAGGAACCCACCCGAGCAGCTCCCCATCGTCCTGCAGGTGAGGGGGGGAGCCGCCTGCGGTGGGCGTGGCGCTCACTCCACCACGGGGCTCTGCCAGCCCTGAGCGGCAGACCGAGCCGGGCCCTGTGGCCTCGGGTCTGGGCAGAGGCCAGCGGGTGGGGCCGGTGGGGGCTTGTCTCCCAGAGTCAGGCCGGGCTTGCGGGTTTCAGTGGTGCCCTGGCTCGGTGGGCACACGGTGGGCAGCTCAGCTTGTGTTGGCCTGATTCCAGCGGTCATCACGTGCCCTTGTACAGGTGCAGGCGGCAGGAGCCGTGGCGGCAAGGCTGGGCCAGGGAGCACCACAGCCTCCCTTGTGCAACATACGCACTCACACACACACACACACACACACGAAGGGGCCGGGAGCCTGTGGGCCCAGTGTGTGCACTGCAGTGAGTGTGGGCACCACTGGGCGCTGGCCCCTGACACTTCTGTCCCTGCAGGTGCTGCTCAGCCAGGTGCACCGTCTGCGGCGCCCTGGACCTGCTTGGACGCTTCCTGGACCTGGGCCCCTGGGCAGTGAGCCTGGTGCGTGCCTCCCCCCACCCTCACTCACGGCCTCCACTTCACGGCAGGTTCCGAGACCCTGTCCTGGCCCTCGAGCCGCACGAAGGGGAACAGGAATAGCATCAAAGTGACCCATGGGGAGGGCCCAGGCACTGGGCAGCGCAGACCCCAGGGAGTTGGGCCTGAGAAGTGCGCCGGGAATGGCCCAGACTCCTGGGGCGGCCTTGGCACGCTCACGGGCCTCCAGGAGTGAGCCGGGATGGGGCGGGGGGGCGGTGCAGGGCTGGAGGGAGGGGACGGGGCGGGGGACGCTCAGCACCTGGCCCTGAGAGCAACGGGCCCGGGACCCCAGGCAGCCCGCCCCTGGCGCCTCCCTACCGCCAGGCCCTGTCTGTCGGCATCTTCCCGTATGTGCTCAAGCTGCTGCAGAGGCTCGGCCCGGGAGCTGCGGCCTCTCCTCGTGTTCATCTGGGCCAAGATTCTCGCCGTGGACAGTGTGAGTCCCTGCCCCCACCGCCACTTCCCGCATCCCTGTGGCCCCCAAGAGCTGCCAGCCCCCTCCCTCACACCGTGGCCCTTCGGCCCCAATCCCCCGCCTGCACCGCCGGGCTCTGCTGTCTGTCTGGCGTGGGTCAAGACCTTGGGACGGCGTGGGCGCCCAAGGCGGGACAGAAGGTGTTTGTGACGGCGTCAGCTGCTTCTGCCGAGGGGCTGTGCACACGCGGTGCCTGCGTTTGTGTGAGCACATCTGTGTGCTTGTGCACTGCGGGATCACGTGTCTGCATGAGTGTATGCATACATGTGAGCACGGACATGCGTGTGCAGGTGTTCACATGCCGTGGTGCATCCTTACGTGTCTCCGTGTGCACGTGTCATGTATGTGCATGTGAGTGTTGTTAGTGTCCACAAGCAACGTACATACATGCTTCTGTGTGTATGTGCACTTATGTGTCTGTGTGTGCCCTGGACTGCTGTTAGGCTTCAGGTTCTTCCATGTTGGGCACAGAGAGAAACTGGGGGTGTGGAATGTGGCAGGTGTGATGGCGAGGGCGGGGGTGAGTGTGAAGGTGAGTGCGGGGTGAGTGTGGGAGTGAGTGTGATGGTGACTGTGGGAGTGAGTGTGATGGTGAGTGTGATGGTGACTGTGGGAGTGTGTTTTGGTGAGTGTGATGGTGAGTGTGGGGGAGTGTGATGGTGAGTGTGATGGTTAGTGCGGGTGAGTGTGATGGTGAGTGCGGGGTGAGTGTGATGGCGAGGCGGGGGTGAGTGTGATGGTGAGTGTGATGGTGAGAGTGTGGGGTGAGTGTGATGGTGACTGGGAGTGAGTGTGATGGTGAGTGTGATGGTGACTGGGGAGTGAGTGTGATGGTGACTGGGAGTGAGTGTGATGGTGAGTGTGGGGGTGAGTGTGATGGTGAGTGTGATGGCGAGGGCAGGGGTGAGTGTGATGGTGAGTGTGGGGGTATGGAATGTGGCAGGTGTGATGGTGAGTGAGGGGGTGAGTGTGATGGTGAGTGTGATGGTGAGTGTGGGGGTGAGTGTGATGGCGAGGGCAGGGCTGAGTGTGAAGTTGAGTGCGGGGGTGAGTGTGATGGTGAGCGTGGGGTGTGGAATGTGGCAGGTGTGATGGCGAGGCGGGGTGAGTGTGAAGGTGAGTGCGGGGTGAGTGTGGGAGTGAGTGTGATGGTGAGTGTGATGGTGACTGTGGGAGTGTGTTTTGGTGAGTGTGATGGTGAGTGTGGGGGGAGTGTGATGGTGAGTGTGATGGTTAGTGCGGGTGAGTGTGATGGTGAGTGCGGGGTGAGTGTGATGGCGAGGCGGGGGTGAGTGTGATGGTGGAGTGTGGGGGTGTGGAATGTGGCTGGTGTGATGGTGAGTGTGATGGTGAGTGTGATGGTGAGTGCGGGGGTTAGTGTGATGGTGAGGTGTGATGGTGAGTGCGGGGTTAGTGTGATGGCGAGGGCAGGGGTGAGTGTGGATGGTGAGTGCGGGGTTAGTGTGATGGTGAGTGTGATGGCGAGGGCAGGGGTGAGTGTGATGGTGAGTGCGGGGGTTAGTGTGATGGTGAGTGTGATGGCGAGGGCAGGGGAGTGTGTGATGGTGAGTGCAGGGGTGAGTGTGATGGTGAGTGCGGGGTTAGTGTGATGGTGAGTGTGATGGCGAGGGCAGGGGTGAGTGTGATGGTGAGTGCAGGGGTGAGTGTGATGGTGAGTGCAGGGGTGAGTGTGACGGTGAGTGTGATGGTGAGTGCGGGGGTTAGTGTGATGGTGAGTGTGATGGTGAGTGCGGGGGTTAGTGTGATGGTGAGTGTGATGGCGAGGGCAGGGGTGAGTGTGATGGTGAATGCGGGTGAGTGATGGTGAGTGTGATGGCGAGGGCAGGGGTGAGTGTGATGGTGAGTGCAGGGGTGAGTGTGATGGTGAGTGCAGGGGTGAGTGTGATGGTGAGTGCGTGGTGTGGTGGGGGTTAGTGTGATGGTGAGTGTGATGGTGAGTGCGGGGTTAGTGTGATGGTGAGTGTGATGGTGAGTGCGGGGGTTAGTGTGATGGTGAGTGTGATGAGGGCAGGGGTGAGTGTGATGGTGAATGCGAGGTGAGTGATGGTGGAGTGTGATGGCAAGTGCGGGGGTGAGTGTGATGGTGAGTGCGGGGGTGAGTGTGATGGCGTGTGCGGGGTGAGTGATAGTGAGTGTGATGTTGAGTGTGATGGCGAGTGCGGGGTTAGTGATAGTGTGATGGTGAGTGTGGGGGTGAGTGATGGTGAGTATGATGGTGAGTGCGGGGTGAGTGATAGTGAGTGTGATGTTGAGTGTGATGGCGAGTGCAGGGGTGGTGATAGTGAGTGTGATGGCGAGTGCGGGGGTGAGTGATGGTGAGTGCGGGGGTGAGTGATGGTGAGTGTGACGGTGAGTGTGGGGGGTGAGGGTGTGTGCGGGAGTGTGAGGATAAGTGAGGGTATGGGAGGGTGAGTGTGCAGGGCTGTGAGGGTGTGTTCGGGTGTGTTGTGGTGATTGGAGGGGGAAACAGCTCCCCCCACAAGCCCCCCTGGGCTGCTCGTGGCTGCAGGCTGAGAGGACGTAGCGCTGAGCCCCAGCTCAGATCCCGGCTGGAGCCTGTCCCAGTTGTCCGTCACCCCATGGTCCGGTCCGATCATTCCCCAGGCCGGGTGCTGCTGCCCAGGCCCAGCTCCGTGCCCACTCATGGCCCCACCTGGGCCCGTCCAGTCTCTTCAGTGCCTTCACGTGCTCGGGCATGACCCAAAGTGTGTCTGGCCCAGCCAGGCGCTAGGTGGGTGCAGTTGGGCCGGGTCCTCCTCAGTCCTCAGGCGGCCCTCGTGTCCCGGACCCCTGGCTGGCCACCACCCCTGCTGTGGCCCTTGCGTCGGACCACAGGAGCCACCTCCGGCTCAGGGCAGGAGAGACAGGGCCGCCCGACAGCCAGACTCAGGCGAGGGGCTGCAGGCAGGGCCAAAGCGGGGCAGAGATGTGTTGCCACCGAGCAGCCCAGGCTGGCCCATGACCTCACGCCATAGGAGAGAAAAAAAATGGCCCCGACACTCTTAGCCTCACTGCCCGTGTCTGTCTCTGTCCACAGTCCTGTCAGGCCGACCTGGTGAAGGACAACGGCCACAAGTACTTCCTCTCCGTGCTGGCTGACCCCTACATGCCGGTAAGCTCCGCCCTGCACTAGCGATGGCTGCCCTCGGCGAGACGCTGTGGTGGGGGCCAGGCTCACCACATCAGCTGCGGCATCACCTGTACTTAGTGAGGTTGGGTATACAGCCTGGTGTGTCCTGTCAGCCATGACACGTCTGTGAGGACGGGAGCCTGATGTGTCCTGTCAGCCTTGACATGTCTCTGAGGATGGACCACAGGTGTCCTATCAGCCCTGACACGCCTAGGAGGACAGGGTCCTGGTGTGTCTCCTGTCGGCCCTGACACGTCTGTGAGGACGGGTGCCTGGTGTGTCCTGTCAGCCCTGACACGTCTGTGAGGACGGGCGCCTGGTGTGTCCTGTCAGTTCTGACACGTCTGTAAGGATGGGGCCTGGTGTGTCCTGTCAGCCGTGACACGTATGCGGGGACAAGCGCCTGGTGTGACCTGTCAGCCCTGACACGTCTGTGAGGACAGGGGCTTGTGTGTCCTGTCAGCCGTGACACGTATGCGAGGACAAGCGCCTGGTGTGACCTGTCAGCCCTGACACGTCTGTGAGGACAGGGGCTTGGTGTGTCCTGTCAGCCCTGACACATCTGTGAGGACGGGCCCCTGGTGTGTCCTGTCAGCCCTGACACGTCTGAAGACGGGAGCCTGGTGTGTCCTGTCAGCCCTAACACGCCTGTGTGGTCAGGGGCCTGAAGTGTCCTGTCAGGTCTGGGCAAGTCTACGAGGACAGGCGCTGTTGTGTCCTGTCAGCCCTGACACGTCTGTGAGGACCAGCGACCAGTGTGTCCTGTCAGCCCTGACACGTCTAGGGACCGGGCGCCTGGTGTATCCTGTCAGCCCTGACACGTCTGTGAGGACCGGTGCCTGGTGTGTCCTGTCAGATCTGACAGAACTGAGAGGACAAGCACCTGATATGTCCTGTCAGCTCTGACACGTCTGTGAGGACGGGCACCTGGTGTGTCCTGTCAGCCCTGAGATGTCTGTGAGGACGGGGGCCTGAGGTGTCCTGTCAGCCTTGACATGTCAGTGAGGACGGGCGCCTGGTGTGACCTGTCAGCCCTGACATGTCTGTGAGGACAGGGGCCTGGTGTGTCCTGTCAGCTCTGACACGTCTATGAGAACGGGCGCTGGTGTGTCCTGTCAGCCCTGACACGTCTGTGAGGACGGGCGCCTGGTGAGTCCTGTCAGTTCTGACACGTCTGTGAGGACAGGCGCCTGGTGTGTCCTGTCAGCCCTGACACGTCCGTGAGGACGGGCGCCTGGTGTGTCCTGTCAGTTCTGACACGTCTATGAGGACGGGCGCCTGGTATGTCCTGTCAGCCCTACACCTCTGTGAGGACTGTTGCCTGGTGTGTCCTGTCAGCCCTGACACGTCTGTGAGGTCGGGTGCCTGGAGTGTCCTGTCAGCCCTGACACGTCAGTGAGTATGAGCGCCTGGTGTGTCCTGTCAACCCTGACACGTCTATGAGGATGGGTACCTGGTGTGTCATGTCAGCCCTGGCGCATCTGTGAGGACAGGGGACTATTGTGTCCTGTCAGCCCTGACACGTCGGTGAGGGACGGGCGCCTGGTGTGTCCTGTTAGCCCTGACACGTCTGTGAGGATGGGGTCCAGGTGTGTTGTGTCAGTCCTGACACGTATGTCAGGACAGGCGCCTGGTGTGACCTGTCAGCCCTGACACGTCTATGAGGACAGGGGCCTGGTGTGTCCTGTCAGCCCTGACACGTCAGTGAGGGACGGGGGCCTGTTGTGTCCTGTCAGCCCTGACATGTCAGTGAGGACTGGGGCCTCGTGTGAACTGTCAGCCCTGACACGTCTGTGAGGACGGGCGCCTGGTGTGCCCTGTCAGCCCTGATAAGTCTGTGAGGACGGGCAACTGCTATGTCCTGTCAGCCCTGACACGTCGGTGAGGATGGGCACCTGGTGTGTCCTGTCAGCCCTGACACGTCTGTGAGGACGGGCGCCTGGTGTATCCTGTCAGCCCTGATACGTCTGTGAGGACGGGCGCCTGGTGTGTCGTGGTCAGCCCTGACACGTATGTCAGGACAGGCACCTGGTGTGACCTGTCAGCCCTGACAGGTCTATGAGGACAGGGGCCTGTTGTGTCCTGTCAGCTCTGACATGTCTCTGAGGATGGGCACCTGGTGTGTCCTGTCAGTCCTGACACGTCTGTGAGGACGGGCAATTGGTGTGTCCTGTCAGCCCTGACACATCTGTAGGACGGGCGCCTGGAGTGTCCTACCATCCCTGACACGTCAGTGAGGACGGGCGCCTGGTGTGTCCTGTCAGCCCTGACACGTCTATCAAGACGGGCGCCTGGTGTGTCGTGTCAGACCTGACACGTCTCTGAAGACGGGCGCCTGGTGTGTCCTGTCAGAACTGACACGTCTCTGAAGACGGGTGCCTGGTGTGTCCTGTTAGCCCTAACACGTCTGTGTGGACAGGGGCCTGGAGTGTCCTGTCAGCCTGACCCGTCTATGAGGATAGGCGCTGTTGTGTCCTGTCTGCCCTGACACGTCTGTGAGACGGGCGCCCAGTGTGTCTTGTCAGTTCTGACACGTCTGTGAGGACGGCGCCTGGTGTGTCCTATCAGCCCTGACATGTCTGTGAGGACGGGGGCGGAGGTGTTCTGTCAGCCCTGACATGTCTGTGAGGACTGGCAGCTGGTGTGCCCTGTCATCCCTGACAAGTCTGTGAGTACGGGCGCCTGGTGTGTCCTGTAAGCTCTGACACGTCTGTGAGGACGGGCACCTGGTATGTCCTGTCAGCCCTGACACGTCTGTGAGGACAGGCGCCTGGTGTGTCCTGTCAGCCCTGACACGCTCTGTGAGGGCGGGTGCCTGGTGTGTCCTGTCAGCCCTGACACGTCTATCAAGACGGGCGCCTGGTGTGTCGTGGTCAGACCTGACACGTCTCTGAAGACTGGCGCCTGGTGTGTCCTGTCAGAACTGACACGTCTCTGAAGACGGGCGCCTGGTGTGTCCTGTTAGCCCTAACACGTCTGTGTGGACAGGGGCCTGGAGTGTCCTGTCAGCCTGACCCGTCTATGAGGATAGGCGCTGTTGTGTCCTGTCTGTCCTGACATGTCTGTGAGACGGGCGCCGGTGTGTCTTGTCAGTTCTGACACGTCTGTGAGGACGGCGCCTGGTGTGTCCTATCAGCCCTGACATGTCTGTGGGCGGGGGCGGGGTGTCCTGTCAGCCCTGATGGGTGGCGGGCGGGGGTGGTTTTTGGGGGGGGGTTCTCTTGTGAGGACAGGCGCCTGGTGTGTCCTGTCAGCCCTGACACGTCTGTTACGACAGGGGCCTGGTGTGTCCTGTCAGCCCTGACACGTCTGTGAGAATGGGGAGCCTGGTGTCTCCTGTCAACTCTGACACGTGTGTGTGGACAGGGGCCTGGTGTGTCCTGTCAGCCCTGACACGTCTGTGAGGACGGGCGCTGGTGTGTCCTGTTAGCCCTGACACGTCTGTGAGGATGGGGGGCCAGGTGTGTTGTGTCAGTCCTGACACGTATGTCAGGACAGGCGCCTGGTATGAACTGTCAGCCCTGACACGTCTATGAGGACAGGGGCCTGGTGTGTCCTGTCAGCGCTGACATGTCTCTGAGGACGGGCGCCTGGTGTGTCCTGTCAGCCCTGACACGTCAGTGAGGACGGGGGCCTGTTGTGTCCTGTCAGCCCTGACATGTCAGTGAGGACTGGGGCCACGTGTGAACTGTCAGCCCTGACACGTCTGTGAGGACGGGCGCCTGGTGTGCCCTGTCAGCCCTGACAAGTCTGTGAGGACGGGCAACTGCTATGTCCTGTCAGCCCTGACATGTCGGTGAGGACGGGCGCCTGGTGTGTCCTGTCAGCCCTGACAAGTCTGTGAGGATGGGGGGGCCTGGTGTGCTTTTGGGGGGTGACCTGTCAGCCCTGACACGTCAATGAGGACAGGGGCCTGGTGTGTCCTGTCAGCCCTGCATCATCTGAGGATGGGCGCCTGGAGGTCCTGTCAGCCCTGACACATCTGTGAGGGACGGCGCCTGGTGTGTCCTGTCAGCCCTGACACGTCTGTGAGGACGGCGCCTGGTGTGTCGTGGTCAGACCTGACACATGTGAAGTCGGGCACCTGGTGTGTCCTGTCATTCTAACAAGTCTGTGGACAGGGGCCTGAAGTGTCCTGTCAGCCTGACCCGTCTATTAGGACAGGCGCTGTTGTGTCCTGTCAGCCCTGACACGTCTGTGAGGAGCGGGCGCCCGGAGTGTCCTGTCAGCCCTGACACGTCTGTGAGGACGGGCGCCCAGAGTGTCCTGTCAGCCCTTACACGTCTGTGAGGACAGGCGCCTGGTGTGTCCTATCAGCCCTGACATGTCTGTCAGGACCGGGGCCTGAGGTGTCCAATCAGCCCTGACATGTCTGTGAGGACTGGCGCCTGGTGTGCCCTGTCAGCCTTGACATGTCTGTGAGGACAGGGGCCTGGAGTGTCCTGTCAGCTCTGACACGTCTATGAGGGCGGGCGCTGGTGTGTCCTGTCAGCCCTGACACGTCTGTGTGGACGGGCGCCTGGTGTGTCCTGTCAGCCCTGACACGTCTGTGAGGATGGGTGCCTGGTGTGTCCTGTCAGCTCTGACACATCTGTGAGGACGGGCGCCTGGTGTGTCCTGTCAGTTCTGACACGTCTGTGTGGACGGCGCCTGGTGTGTCCTGTTCGCCCGACACGTCTGTGAGGACAGGGGCCTGGTGTGTCCTGTTAGCCCTGACACGCTCTGTGAGGATGGGCCCCTGGTGTGTCCTGTCAGCCCTGACTCATCTGTGAGGACCGGCGCCTGGTGTGTCCTGTAAGTTCTGACACGTCTGTGAAGACGGGCACCTTGTGTGTCCTCTCAGCCCTGAGGCGTCTGTAGTACGATCGCCTGGTGTGTCCTGTCAGCCCTGACACGTCTGTGAAGACGGGCGCCTGGAGTGTCCTGTCAGTCCTAATACGTGTGTGAGGACGGCCCCTGGTGTGTCCTGTCAGCCCTGACACGTCTGTGAGGACAGGTGCCGTGTGTGTCCTGTCAGCTGTGACACATCTGTGAGGATAGGCGCCTGGTGTGTCCTTTCAGCTCTGACATGTCTGTGAGGACGGGCGCCTGGTATGTTGTGTCAGCCCTGAGGCGTCTGTGAGGACGGCGCCTGGTGTGTTCTGTCAGCCCTGACACGTCTGTGAGGATGGGGTTTGGTGTGTCCTGTCAGCCCCTGACACGTCTGTGAGGACGGGCGCCTGGTGTGTCCTGTCAGCCCTGACACGTCTGTGAGGACTGGTGCCTGGTGTGTCCTGTCAGCCCTGACTCGTCTGTGAGGTGGGGGCCTGTATGTCCCTTTCAGCCCTGACACATCTGTAGGATAGGCGCCTGGTGTGTCCTTTCAGCTCTGACATGTCTGTGAGGATGGGCGCCTGTGGTGTCCTGTCAGCTCTGACTCGCGTCTGTGAGTACGGGCGCTGGTGTGTCCTGTCAGCCCTGATGCGTGTGTGAGGACGGGCGCCTTGTGTGTCCTGTCAGCTCTGACATGTCTGTGAGGACAGGCGCCTGGTGTGTCCTGTCTACCCTGATACATGTGTGAGGTCGCGTGCCTGGTGTCCTGTCATCCTAACATTTCTGTGAAGACGGGTGCCTGGTGTGTCCTGTCAGCCCTGACACGTCTGTGAGGGCCCGGGCACCTGGTGTGTCCTATCAGCCCTGACACGTCTGTGAGGACGGCCGCCTGGGTGTCCTGTCAGCCCTCTGACACGTCTGTGAGGTGACGCCGCCTGGTGTGTCCTGTTAGCCCTGACACGTCTGTGAGGACGGTCGCCTGGTGTGTCCTGTCAGCCCCTGACACGGCTGTGATGATGGGGGCCTGGTGTGTCCTGTCAACCCTGACACGTCTGTGAGGACAGGCGCCTGGTGTCACCTGTCAGCCCTGACACATCTATGAGGATAGGGGCCTGGTGTCTCCTGTCAGCCCTGACACGTCTGTGAGGACGGGCGCCTGGTGTGTCCTGTCAGCCCTGACACGTCTGTGCGGGCGGGCGCCTTTGTGTCCTGTCAGCCCTGACACGTCTGTGTGGATAGCGGCCTGATGTGTCCTGTCAATCCTGACACTCTCTGTGAGGACAGGTGCCTTGTGTGTCCTGTCAGCTCTGACACATCTGTGAGGATAGGCGCCTGGTGTGTCCTTTCAGCTCTGACATGTCTGTGAGGACGGGCGCCTGGTGTGTTGTGTCAGCCCTGAGACATCTGTGAGGACGGGCGCCTGGTGTGTTGTGTCAGCCTGGCTGCGTCTGTGAGGAGGCGCCTGGTGTGTTCTGTCAGCCCTGACACGTCTGTGAGGATGGGGCCTGGTGTGTCCTGTCAGCCCTGACCGTCTGTGAGGACTGGCGCCTGGTGTGTCCTGTCAGCCCTGACACGTCTGTGAGGTGGGGGCCTGGTATGTCCTTTCAGCCCTGACACATCTGTGAGGATAGGCGTCTGGGTGTGTCCTCTCAGCTCTGACATGTCTGTGAAGATGGGCGCCTGTGTGTCCTGTCAGCTCTGATACATCTGTGAGGACGGGCGCTTGTGTGTCCTGTCTGCCCTTATACGTGTGTGAGGACGGGTGCTTGTGTGTCCTGTCTCCTCTGACATGTCTGTGAGGACAGGCGCCTGGTGTGTCCTGTCTACCCTGATACGTGTGTGAGGTCGGGTGCCTGGTGTCCTGTCATCCTAACATTTCTGTGAAGACGGGTGTCTGGTGTGTCCTGTCAGCCCTGACACGTCTGTGAGGACGGGCACCTGGTGTGTCCCTGTTAGCCCTGACACTCTTTGAGGGACGGGGCGCCTCCTGTGTCCTGTCAGCTCTGACACGTTGTGAGGACGGGTGCTGGTGTGTCCTGTCAGCCCTGTGAAGACAGGCGCCTGGTGGCGGGCAATGTGACTCAGCACCTGCACTGCGTGTGACCTTGCTCCTGCAGCAGAAAGTTCTGGACCGTAAGAGAAAGCTGGTGTGACTCATTGAGGGCGGGAGGGCTGGAGCATCACTTCCTGGAGATCAGCAAAACGGGCAGCAGGGGCGGGTGCGGCGGCCGTGGGCCCAGGCATGGTCTGTCCCTTGGGCTCCTCAGAGCAGATGGGCCCAGTACCCAGCTCTTAGGGGTCATAGCCCCTGCCATCCAGCTGACCAGTCTCCCAGCCAAGCCGCACTGGCCCAGGAGGCCTTGGTGGACATCACACAGGTGAAGCTGTTCGTGCAAGTCGGGTGGCGGGCAGCATCGGAGCCGCCATTAGAATCCTTTCAGGGGACGGGCGATAGCCCAGTGGGCGGGCGTTTGCCTTGCATGCGGCCAGCCTGTGCCGGCCGGGTTCGATCCTCGGCATCCATATGGTCCCCCTGAGCACCGCCGGGACTAGTTCCTGAGTGCAGAACCAGGAGTAACCCCTGAGCATTGCCGGGTGTGACCCAAAAACCAAAAAAGAAAGAATCCTTTCAGGGGGCCAGGCGATAGTTGAGCAGTGGCTGGTGCTTGCTTTGCACAGGGCTGACCCAGGTCCATCCCCGGCATTCCATAGGCTCCCACAGCACTCCCAGGAGTAATTCCTGAGTGAAGAGCCAGGAGCAAACCTTGAGCATCCCTGGGAGTGACCCAAATAGCAAAGAAAGAAAAAAGGAAGGAGGGAGGGAGAGAGAGGGCAGGAAGGAAGGAAAAAAAGGAGGGAAGGACGGATGGGCGTTTCATGGACAAACGGGTCGCCGTTGCCTTGTGTTGTGGCCTCACGGGTGTGAGTGGCTTTATAGGCGCTTTTGCACCCTGCACACAGGGCTCTGAGCTCCAGCGCAGGGTGTGGGGTCTGAGGTGACATGAGATGGGGCATAGCCAGGGTACACCATAGACAGCTGTCCCCTGACTCTGGGAGCACTCACCCACTTCCCTGGCTGGGAGCACTCCCCCACTCCCTGACTCTGGGAGCACTCACCCGCTTCCCTCACGCTGGGAACACTCACCCGCTCCCCTCACGCTAGGAGCAATCACCCGCTCCCTCACGCTGGGAGCAATCACCCGCTCCCCTCACGCTAGGAGCAATCACCCGCTCCCCTCACGCTGGGAGCACTCGCCCGCTCCCTCACGCTGGGAGCACTCACCCGCTCCCTGACTCTGGGAGCACTCACCTGCTCCCCTGACTCTGGGAGCACTCACCCGCTCCCCTCACGCTGGGAGCACTCACCTGCTCCCCTCATGCTGGGAGCACTCACCCGCCTCCCTGACTCTGGGAGCACTCACCCGCTCCCCTCACGCTGGGAGCACTCACCCGCTCCCCTGTCTGGGAGCACTCACCCGCTCCCCTCATGCTGGAAGCACTCACCCGCTCCCCTCACGCTGGGAGCACTCACCCGCTCCCCTGTCTGGGAGCACTCACCTGCTCCCCTCACTCTGGGAGCACTCACCCGCTCCCTCACGCTGGGAGCACTCACCCGCCTCCTGTCTGGGAGCACTCACCTGCTCTCCCCCCCTCACGCTGGGAGCACTCACCGCTCCCCTCACGCTGGGAGCACTCACCCGCTCCCCTGTCTGGGAGGCACTCACCCCGCTCCCCTCACGCTGGGAGCACTCATCTGCTCCCCTCACGCTGGGATTACTCACCCACCTCCTGACTCTGGGAGCACTCACCCGCTCCCTCACGCTGGGAGCACTCACCCGCTCCCCTCACGCTGGGGAGCACTTCGCCTCCCCGTGCTCTGGGACCATGGGTCTGCTCAACCCAGTGAACCAGCACTTTGTGAAGGTGCAGCAGGAGCCCACAGGAAACTGACCTGCCCCTAAGGCTGTTGGTGCTCGGTGTGGCATTTCTGGGTGGGTGTGGCTGGCGTGGGGGCCGCCCCTGCCCGCCCTGCGGCGCAGTCAGCTCCCGCCTTGTGCTTTCCAGGCCGAGCACCGGACCATGACTGCCTTCATCCCTTGCCGTCATCGTCAACAGCTACAACACCGGGCAGGTGAGGCGCAGGCGCAGCACCCGGGACGCGAGGGTCTGGCCTCGGCGCCGTGTGCAGTGGTGGGGCCCCAACACCGCCTCCCGCAGGAGGCGTGTCTACAGGGCAACCTGGTCGCCATCTGCCTGGAGCAGCTCAGCGACCCGCACCCGCTGCTGCGCCAGTGGGTCGCCATCTGCCTGGGCCGCATCTGGCAGAACCGACTTCGGCCCGTTGGTGCGGGGTGCGGGACAGCGCCCACGAGAAGCTCTGCGGCCTCCTCGCCGACCCCATCCCCGAGGTGCGCGGGGGCCCCCTCACTTCCTGGGCCTGGGGGCTTTGCGGGGGCCGTGTCCAGGGGGGCACGGGGCAGACAGGCCCAGCACAACTCCAAACCGGAGTCAGAGCCGAGGACGGCGGGGCAGAGGTGCTCCACCCCCCGTCCTCGCTTTCACCCTGACACCCCTCACCCACCGCCCAGGTAGGACAGGGGGTGTGTTGCTGGGGGCCCTGCCCCAGGAGGGGGCCCTTTTGGGGAGGGCTGTCCACTGTCAGCCTGTCCACTAGTGGGCCCGTGTCCATCTCGTGGTTCCGTGACCCTTGATCCGAAAGTGTCTCGTCCTGCCACTTGGAGCCGTGGAGGCCATACGGGGGTGCTGGCCAGAGCTCCCTGGGTACTCAGCATAGCTGGGGCCGCCGCTCAAGTCCACCCGGTGCCCGCAGGGGTGCGCTGCGCTGCCGTCTTCGCCCTGGGCACGTTCAGTGGGCAACTCTGCCGAGAGGACAGACCATTCGACCACCATCGACCACAGCGTGGCCATGATGCTGGCTCAGCTGATCAATGGACGGGAGCCCTGTGGTTCGGAAGGTGCGTGCGCCCGGCTGCAGCGGGAGGGGGGGCGAGGCCTCACACTGCCACTCACTCACACTCAACAGGCAGGCACACACATGCACACACTCACTGTTACATTCACAAACACAGTTGCACACTTGGGAGCTGTCACCAGCACACGCCCACGCTTACCCGCACACGGTGCGGCATCATACTTACTCGCATGTCGGAGAGCGCAGGCTGTGTGGCTCCCGTCTGCCCCAGGGACCGGCGACTGGCGGCAGGAGACAGGCACGCGAGAATCCAGCCGTTTCCCAAGGCTTTACTCTCACAGGTTCTTGTGTACAATCCAACAATGGGAAAACCGGGATTTTAGGTCCCGAACTGGGCCTGGCCACGTGTAGGTTTAGAATCCCAGGCCAAGATGGCCACTACTACGTGCTAAGGCCCAACAGGGCAGAGAAGGGAGAGGAGAGGGGAGGCAGGGGCCGAAGAGGAAGAGGAGGAGAGGCAGGAAAAAGCAGTCAGCGCAGAAGGGCCCACTTGGAGGGGAAAGCGGTTAGGGCCAGTCCCCAGGTGCCTCCTCCCGGGCCTCACTAGCCCCACTGAAATGGTCATATCAGCCAGCCAGGGCTGCAGGCCCCAGGCAGATGGGGAGGGCACCCGAGATGAACTATCTCGGAATCCACAGGCATGCTCTGTACCAATGGACATTCTACAGCCAAGCCTTCACAAGATTCTCATCTTTACTTCATAGTTGTTCTGTATATTAGCCTTTAGACTCATTAGAGAGCCACGTGTGCTTGCTTGGAGGCAAACAGCATTTCTCTGTGGTCTAATTACTTAGAGATTCACCACGGCCAGGTAAATATACTGGTAAGATCCATCTAGTCCCACAATGATTGTGGCAGCACGAGTGAAAATATTTATACCAGCCAGCACAGAACAGATGGTAGGACAAACGGCCACAGAGTCACAGATCCAAACCGTTTCCCGCCACGGCCACAGAGTCACAGATCCAAACCGTTTCCCACCACGGCCACAGAGTCACAGATCCAAACCGTTTCCCGCCACGGCCACAGAGTCACAGATCCAAACCGTTTCCTGCCCTGCCTACAGTGGCTGCAGGAGGTGCCTCCAGGCCAGGTCAGAGGCTCTGGGCAGCGTGTCCTGCAGCACTCGCATACACTCACACGCTGTCACATTCATGGTCACACACATACATGCACATACACATGTACACATGCACACTTTCGCGCGCATACACCTCACAGGCCGAGCCCCAGCCTCCTGTCCCTGGAGGCGGGGCCGTGGACAGGGAGTGATCACGGCATCCTCAGACACCCCCCTGCCGGCCGCTGTGTGCAGGAGACACTGCCCGCAGGCTGGGCCTGAGTCAGCCCCGGCGGGGAGGCCTGGGTAGCGCCTGACCTGGCCGCCCCAGGAGCCGGGGCCGCGGAGGGCTGTGAGGGTGCGCCGAGAAGGCGCCTGTTGCCTCTGGTTGGGCTGGCTCCCACCAGCCTCACTTGCCCCCCAGGAGCTGGTGGTGGCGCTGAGCCACCTGGTGGTGCAGTAGAGAGCAACTTCTGTACCGTGGCCCTGCAGTTCATGGAGGAGGAGAAGAACTACCCCGCTGCCGTCGCCAGCCGCTGCAGGTACCCGGTGGCCAGAGAGAAGCCCAGCCCCACCCGCTCCTGGGCCTCCGGGTGCGGGGGTCTCACAGCTCCTGGCTGCCGCTCCCTGGGGCACGGTCCTCGCTACGCTCCTGTCCCGGCCTCTCGGGGCTGGCTGCCGGGAGGGGGCCAGAGACGGGCGAGGGGGCCCCCGGGCGGCCGCTGTGATGCGTGCGTAGAGCCTGGTCCTGGGCCGCACAGAGCTGCCGCTGGCCCCTCACCCCTCTGCCTGTCCCCTGCCAGAGGGAGGGAGCCTGGCGCCGTCATGGGACGGCCCCTGCACCCCCGGCTGCGCCCGTCAGCTCCTACGGGAACATCCGGGCGTCACCACAGCCCGCGGCCTCAACAAGTCCCTGCAGAACCTGAGTCTGACGGAGGAGGGTGAGTCCCGCGCCCGACGGCTCCTCGCGGTGCCTGGGCCAGCCATGTGTCCTTCCGGCCATCTCTCTCTCTACCCTGCCTCCCCGTCTGCCTGTCCCGTCCCTGCCCGGTGGGGGCGGCCCCCCCCCAGCCGGCCTGTTCCCGCGCAGCAGGGTGTCGCGGCAGCTCGAGGGACGCAGGCCCACTTCCTGGGGCCGAGCCCTGACTTGTGCCCGGCCACCCTGCAGCCGGCAGCTCCGGGCCTTCTCTCCCGGGCACCTGAGCACCAGCAGCAGCGCCAGCAGCACCCTGGGCAGCCCCAGAGCGAGGAGTCCATCCTGTCCTTCGAGACTGTCGACAAGATGCGCCGGGTCAGCTCCTACTCAGCGCTCAACTCCCTCATCGGTGAGTCACATGGCTCGGCACGCACGGGACTGTCCACGCAGCTGCCCACGTGCCCACCACGCACTGTCCACACGACTGCCCACGTGCCCACCACGGGCTGTCCACATCCCCACAATGGGACTGACCATGCCTCTGCCCCTGACCTGGCCACGTCCTGTCCACAGGCCCGCCCACACATATCGCTCGCCCGGGGAGGCGCCACACCGCAGCTCAGCGTCTCCCGAGCGGGCGCCAGTCCACGTCCACATGGGCTGCAGGGTCCCAGCTTCACAAGCCACAGCTGGGAGTGTCCACGCGAGCTCCCAGCTGTCCTTTCTGCCCTGATGTGGGCAGCACCACACCTGCACTGACCTCACTCCGGGAGCTTCGCCCTGGGCCCCCGTGCTCGCTGCCACCCCGGCTCGTCTGTGGGGGCTGTTGCTGGCCCCCTGACGGCCCCCTGCCGCCCCTCTCCCCGCAGGCGTGTCCTTCAACAGCGTCTACACGCAGATCTGGCGCGTGCTGCTGCACCTGGCCGCTGGACCCCTACCCCGGCGTGTCCGACCTGGCCATGAAGGTCCTCAACAGCGTTGCCTACAAGGTAGCTGCTCCGTGCCCACCTGCGCCACACCGGGAACCCCGAGGCCCCTTGGAGCAGGCGGCTGGCGCCTCCCTGGACCCGCTGCGGGCGGCCCTCCGCATGCCTGAGTCCCACAGTGCTCCCACAGTGCTCCCGTGGGGGCAGCTGCCATTGCCCCTTCTCTCTTTCTGATGTTTGGGGTCTCACCGGTCTGCGCTGGGGTCACTCCTGGTGGGCCAAGGGACCGTATGGAGTGTCGTGATAGAACCCCGTGAGCACCCTCCGGCGCTCTGCACCCCCTCCACTCCCATCGCTCCTCCCCCCCCCTTCCTTTGCATCACACCCAGCGACGCTCAGGGGTTACTCCTGGCGGTGCTCAGGGAACTCTATGGGATGCCGGGGATCGAGCCCTGGTAGCGTGTGCAAGGCAAAACGCCCTCCCGCTGTGCTGTCGTTCCGTCCCGGCTGAGTCCGACTTCGTGGGCTGCGGCCTGTCGGGCTTCCCATGGAGCCAGGCCCAGGAAGGCCCGGGGCTGTGGGGTCTGCCCTGTCCCCCTCCCGGCATGTTTGCTCTGTCTCTTCTTTCTGCTACGCACCGGGCTGCCTCCCTCGGATCCCCTTGAAGTGAGGCCAGGCAGCGGCTCATCTCCTGGTCTGGATCTCCCCACACGGGATCCCAGCGCGAGCCCCAGGGGCGCCGCTACAGTGGCTGGTGGGGTGAGGTCCCCCCGGGAGCCGGCTGACTGGCCCCTCCGCCCTCGCTCTTCCAGGCCACCATGAGCGCCCGGCCACAGCGCATCCTGCCCACGTCCTCGCTCACACAGTCCGCGCCCGCCAGCCCACCAACAAGGGCACACACATGCAGCAGGCGGGGTACGCCCCCGCAGCCAAGGGTGGGCTCTGTGACCCCACGCACGCAGAGACCCTCTGGTCTGCCCATGGTGACCCAAGGGAAAGGGCCCTAGCAGAGAAGGCGGGGCACTGGACCCCCTGGCCTCCGGCGGCACTGGGACCCGTGGCCGTAGCCCCCAAGCCCAGGGCCAGCCGAGCCGTGTCGCGGGTCAGGGGCGGTGTTGGGAGGAGGGCAGCGGTGGGCCATGTCCCGCGGCATGCTGAGCGGGCAGCGGTGGCCAGACCAGCTCTTCTCCCGCGCAGAGGCTCCCGCCGACGTCCAGCACCAGCAGCTCCAGCCTGACCAACGGCGTGACCAAGCAGCCTGCGGGCGGCCGGGCACAGCGGGCCCCTGGGGCCACAGTACACGCCACACTCGCACCAGTTCCCCGCACGCAAGATGTTCGACAAAGGCCCGACCAGTGCGGCAGCTCTAGCTGGGTGGCTGCCCCCTGGCCTGAGCTACTCCTGGGCGGGCTCCGGGTGACCTGGTGACCCCAAAGCGGGCTCCTGGCCCTTTATGGCTTCACTTCCCCGTACATGACCGTGTGGCCCTTGCGGGTGTCTCTGACTGTGCGGGTGTTGGTGTCAGTGTAACTGTGTGCGGCTGTGTGACTGTGCGGGTGTTGGTGTCGGTGTAACCGTGTGCAGCTGTCTGTGACTGTGGGTGTTGGTGTCAGTGTAACTGTGTGCGGCTGTCTGTGTGACTGTGCGGGTGTTGGTGTCGGTGTAACCGTGTGCAGCTATCTGTGTGGCTGTGCGGGTGTTGGTGTCGGTGTAACCGTGTGCGGCTGTCTGTGACTGCGGGTGTTGGTGTCAGTGTGACCGTGTGCGGCTGTCTGTGTGACTGCGGGTGTCAGTGTAACCGTGTGCTGCTGTCTGTGTGCCTGTGTGGGTGTCAGTGTAACTGTGCAGCTGTCTGTGTGCCTGTGCAGGTGTTGGTATCAGTGTAACTGTGTGCAGCTGTCTGTGTCCCTGTCGCGGGTGTTGGTGTCAGTGTAACTGTGTGCAGCTGTCTGTGTGACTGTGCGGGTGTTGGTGTCAGTGTAACTGTGCAGCTGTCTGTGTGACTGTGCGGGTGTTGGTGTCGGTGTAACCGTGTCGGCTGTCTGTGTGACTGCAGGTGTCAGTGTAACCGTGTGCTGCTGTCTGTGTCCCTGTGCGGGTGTTGGTGTCGGTGTAACCGTGTGCAGCTGTTTGTGTCCCTGTGCGGGTGTTGGTGTCGGTGTAACCGTGTGCAGCTGTCTGTGTCCCTGTGCGGGTGTTGGTGTCAGTGTAACCGTGTGCGGCTGTCTGTGTGACTGCGGGTGTCCAGTGTAACCGTGTGCTGCTGTCTGTGTGATTGTGCGGGTGTTGGTGTCAGTGTAACTGTGTGCAGCTGTCTGTCCCTGTGCGGGTGTTGGTGTCAGTGTAACCGTGTGCGTGTCTGTGTGACTGCGGGTGTCAGTGTAACCGTGTGCTGCTGTCTGTGTGACTGCGGGTGTTGGTGTCAGTGTAACCGTGTGCAGCTGTCTGTGTCTCTGTGTGGGTGTTGGTGTCGGTGTAACCGTGTGCAGCTGTCTGTGTCCCTGTGCGGGTGTTGGTGTCAGTGTAACCGTGTGCAGCTGTCTGTGTCCCTGTGCGGGTGTTGGTGTCAGTGTAACCGTGTGCAGCTGTCTGTGTGCCTGTGTTGGTGTCAGTGTAACCGTGTGCGGCTGTCTGTGTGCCTGTGTGGGTGTCAGTGTAACCGTGTGCGGCTGTCTGTGTGCCTGTGCATCAGTGTGACTTGATGGCCCTGCTCTAGCAACACGGCCAGCCCGCTGCGTGTTGTCTGTGGTGTGTGTTTGGTCAGTGCCCGTGGTGTCACGTCAGCCTCCGCCCGAGGGCTCCGTGTCCACACAGTGGCGGGAGCACGGGCGGGTGCTTCGGTGTCAACACGGCGAGTGCCGGGCTTGCTCCGGAGCCAGCGGGCGAGTGAGCACCGGGGCGGGGCCGAGCCTGCTGGGGTCCCGCTGCCTCACCCCACGCTGCGGGCCCAGCTCGGGGCTGCATGGACAGACCAGCGGGGTTGTTTGCGGGGCCCTTGTCCAGCAGACGGGCCAGGCCCGGC
Source organism: Cryptotis parvus (assembly GCA_021461705.1). NCBI lineage: Eukaryota > Metazoa > Chordata > Mammalia > Eulipotyphla > Soricidae > Cryptotis > Cryptotis parvus. Next base: position 30,313 of record JAJIBD010008656.1, on the reverse strand, counting down.
CCTGTGCCCCATGGGCGCCCCACCTGCCCTGCCCTGGGTGCTGAGGCCCAGCTGTTCTCCCATGTGGGCACTGGGCGCATGCTGGCAGGTCGCAGTGCCCACGAGCTGACGGTGACTGACTCGTCTTCTCCTTCCCAAATGCCCAAGACCACCGAGGACCCCGGCGATGCTGCCGGGCACAAGAGCTTTGCGGCGGCCTCAGTGCACACAGGCTTCTGCGACTGGAGCGCCCGCTACTTTGCCCAGCCTGTCATGAAGGTGTGTGCCCGCGCTGGGCCCCGTCTGCCCTTTCTGTGCTTGAGGCCTGGCAGCCAGGGCAGCTCCAGGACTGCGCCGGGCCCGGGCCCATCCCGGCCCCCACAGGCACTGCAGGCTTAGGGTCAGGCGACCACTTCGGCAAGGTGCTTGGGGCTCCGGTGCTGGGACAGCGCAGGGCCCTGCCCTTGGCCCAGCTCTGGGAACACGCCGGCGACACCCGCATCTCCCACGCCACAGCCACGAGTCCTCCAGGGGTGCTCGGGAGCACGGAGCTGGCGTGGGGAGCTGCTCCGGGACAGGGAGCAGGTGGCTGCCTGCCTACTGGGCATCGCCCGCCCGTTGCTCTGCCTCTAGATCCCTGAGGAACACGACCTGGAGAGCCAGATCCGCAAGGAGGCGAGTGGCGGTTCCTGCGCAGCAGCCGCGTGCGGGAGACAGGCGCAGCAGCTGGTGCAGAGGGGTCAGTGGGCGGGGCAGGGTCAGCAGGCGGGCAGGGTCAGTGGGCGGGGTGGGGCCAAGAGGGTAAGCTGGCAGGGCTAGGGTGGAGGTGGCGGGCAGGTTCCTGCTGGCGCCTCACAGGGCCGGGCCAGGTGCTGGCTGGGAAGGAAGAGCTGCCCCCGCCCCCGCCCTGTGCCCCCTGTGGGTCAGTGAGGACGGGCGACCCTTATCTCTGCGGCCCTGCAGAGCTGAACCGCCCTGGTGTCTCGCGATGGGCCCAGCGCTCCCGTCCTACGCCCCCAGGTGACCCCTGTGTGAGCCCCATTGGCGCGGCCCCACTCTGATAGCTGCTCCTCGGCCCGTCGGGGCGGTGTGGCCCCACAGCAGCTGGCCGTGGCCACCACCACACCCAGGTGCCAGCCCCGTGGGCCCTGCTCTGCTCGGGCCTCCGGGCGTGTGTGGCGGGCCTGCTCCCGTGCCATCCGTGCCCAGCAGGCGCGTGTCCCGCAGGCATCACCAGGCTGGACGACCAGATATTCCTCAACAGGAACCGGGCGTCCCCTCCGTGGTCAAGTTCCACCCCTTCACCCCATGCGTAGCCGTGGCCGACAAGGACAGCATCTGGTAGGGGGCCAGAGGCCATGTGCTCTGTGTGTGTGCGGTGTGTGTGCGTAGCGTATGAATGTGTGCCTGTGTGTGTCCGCGCGTGCGTGGGGTCTCAACCTGTCCCCAGCATCCGCCCCTCTGCCCGTTAGCTTCTGGGACTGGGAGAAGGGCGAAGCTGGATTACTTCCTAGGGAACCCCCGCTACACCAGCGTCACGGCCATGGAGTACCTCAACGGCCAGGACTGCTCCCTGCTGCTCACGGCCACAGGTGAGGCCGCGCTGTGCGGGCGCCTGGCACTGCCCGCTCTGCCCTGCCGCTCACTGCCCTCCGCTCTGCCCCCAGGCGGCGGCGCCATCAGAGTCTGGAAGAACTTTGCTGACCTGGAGAAGAACCGGAAATGGTGACAGCCTGGCAGGGCCTCTCGGACATGCTGCCGACCACGCGAGGTGGGCACCGGGCACGGGGTCGGGCCTGGGGCACGGTCAAGCCTTGGGGTCATGGGTCACGGGCTGGGCTGTGATCAGCACGTTTGTCCCCGGCCCTGCTCTTCTCTCACCTCCTGTGGCTGAGAACTGGTCAGATGTGCTGGACGGTCCCTCAGGCGTGACCAGGAGCCTTAGTGTGTTTGCAACCAAGCTCAAGGCCCGGCAGGGTCAGACCCTGGGTGGGGGCACACACGTGCTAAGCTGGTCACACGCGTGCTGCGGGGTCACACACGTGCTGCAGGGTCACACGCGTGCTGCGGGGGTCACACACCGTGCCTGGGGTCACACACATGCTGTGGAGCTCACAGGGGGCCCTGGCGAGGGCTGAGGCCCAGCCACTGTCATGTGCGGCCCGGCCGGCTCTGAGGGTCGTGTGTGCAGGCGCCAGGCATGGTGGTGGACTGGGAGCAGGAGGCGGGTCTGCTCATGAGCTCGGGGGGCGTTCGCATCATCGCGTCTGGGACACGGAGCGTGAGATGAAGGTGCAGGTGTGTGCGGGGCCCGGGAGGGGAGGCAGGAGCTCTGGCAGGTGCCCAGCGTGGTGTGGGCACCCCAGGCAGCCGTCCCGCGGGGCCCCCACCCCGTCCTCCAGCCCTCAGCAGAGCCCGGAGCCCTTTCTCCGAGCGGCTGGAGGGGGCTTTGCTGCAGCCCCTCCTGGCTCAAGCTCTGCCCTCCCTGGGCCCCCAACTGTGGGCTGCTATGACAAGCGCCATGGTGACGGCCCCACGGTGCCCCCGCCCCAGGACATCCCCACGGGCGCCGACAGCTGGCGTGACCAGCCTGTCCTGTGACTCCCCGCTCCCTCATCGTGGCGGCCTGGGCGACGGCTCCACCCGCGTGTACTGACAGGAGATTGGCGCTGAGCGAATGGTGCGGCTGCCCCTGAGTGGTCAGAGCCTCCCCTCACTCGGCCCTTGCTGGCGGCTGCCGGAGGCGGTCAGAGCCTGCCCCTCACTCGGCCCTTGCTGGCGGCTGCCGAGCGGTCAGAGCCTCCCCTCACTCGGCCCTTGCTGGCGGCTGCCCGGGCGGTCAGGGCCTCCCCTCACTCGGCCCTTGCTGGCGCCCCAGAGCCGGTGAAGCTGCAGTGGCAGAAAGCGGGCCGGTGCCCGCAGACTCCCTGGGGCCGAGTCGGGGGCGCTCCAGGCAGTGTCGGGCTCACTGGCCCAGCCCCTGGCTCCTGGCAGGTCCCAGCTGAAGATTATGGGGGGGGGGGTCCTGGGCGTGCTCAGGTCGGGGCGGCTCGGCCCGGCTTTGTGGTGGCGGCGGCGCTGTCAGAGCCGGCTTTGGGGCCTCAGCGGGGGCAGGGCTCGCTCGGGGCGGTGCCCGGCTCCTCAGCCCTGAACTGCCGTTTGCTTGTTTCCGAGCCACGGAGGGGCTCAGGGCTGGCTACACTCGGGTCACTTCGCGGTGGGGCTCGGGGGCCATGGGGGTGCGGGGAGCGAACCGGGAGTCGTGTACAACAGCAACCGCCGCGCTGTCGTGCCGTCCCACACCCGACGGCTTTTAAAAGCTGCCCCAGGCAGGTTGGAGCTCGTGGCGCCCCAGAACTGCCCACATATGTGTCCGGGGGCGACGCGCACGCAGCTCTGGGTGGTGGCGGGCGTGGGGGACGAGCTTCGCAGCCCCACTCTCCGCAGCCGCGTCATGGCGTACCGCGAGCACACGGCCTGGGTGGTGAAGCGCATCTGCAGAAAGCGCCCCGGGCGCCACATCATCAGTGTCAGGTGAGGCCCGGCCGTCCCTGGGCAGACGCTGACAGAGGTGACCAGACTCTGGCCGGCCCCTCTGGGGCCTCGGGGTGAGGCTGGCAGGCGGTTGGGAGCTCAGCCACATAGCAAGACTCTGAAAATGAGGCGGCGGCACCTCCGCCCCCGGCCCGAGCCCCAGCCCCAGGCCCCCGGGCCTCACATCCAGCTTCTTGCAGTGTCAACGGGGACGTGCGCTTCTTTGACCAGCGGGTGCCCGAGTCGGTGGCGTCCTGCAGATCGTGAAGGGGCTCACAGCGCTGGACATTCACCCGCAGGCCAACCTGATCGCGTGGTAGGTGCCGCCCGGAGCTGCCTGGCTGGGCCCGGGAGTCCCCTTTGCCCGCCGCCCGCTGAGCCCCCTCTCCCGCAGCGGCTCCGTGAACCAGTTCACTGCCATCTACAGCACCAGCGGAGCTCAGTGAACCACATCAAATACTACGACGGCTTCATGGGCCAGCGGCGGGGCGCCATCAGCTGCCTGGCCTTCCACCCCTACTGGGTCTGTCCAGGGGCGGGAGGACCCCGGGGCCTGCGTGGGTGAGTGCGGGCCGGCCCCTCACTCTGGCTCTCTCCACAGCCGCACCTGGCCGTGGGCAGCAACGATTACTACATCTCCGTGTACTCGGTCGAGAAGCGGCGCGGTAGTGTCGGCACCAGGCTCCATCCACGCGACCCGCTGTCCATCTGTCCGTCCTTCCATCTGTCCACTCTCGTGTCACACCCAGGGAGCCAGAAGGGGGCTCGGCCTGGCAGAGACCGTGGTATGCGGGTCCCAGACACGAGCGGCGCACGCCCCATGGTGGTCTCGGTTCCACAGGGGGCCAGCCACGGCCACGCAGGGACAGAGCCCCAGGCACGGGCCCAGCCACGGCCAGCCACACAGGGGACAGCCCGGGACGGGGCCAGCCACAGCAACCTGGCCCTCAACCGTGTTCCCGAGGCAGCCAGCCCGGAGTGACCAGGAGGGAAATGGGACCCGGGCACTCGAGCGAGCGAGGCTGCTCGCAGAGGACACTTGCTGGGCAGGTGTGGGCCTGCGCCCGCCCCTGTGCCCGCACACACAGCTGACCCCGCATGCACGTGGGCTCCTGCACGTCTGTGGGCAGGGGGGCAGTCACCCGGGAAGGACCGGAGGAGGAGCCGAGTCACAATGATGTTCTGAGACACTGTTTCCGCTGCGCGTGGGGATCGGGCTCATGGGCGGCTCTGGGCCCCGCCACGGACTCGGCGCGTCTGGAGGTCAGACCCCGTCACTGGCCCATTAGCCCTCCTGCGACCCCAGAACCTTCCGGCATGCCGGTCCCCAGCCCGACCCCCCAGGCTGACTTCGGGGGCTCGAGTTTGGGCCGTGCAGCCACTCCGCAGGGCGCGGCCCATGGGAAAATTCAATCATGAGGTGAACGACCTAAAAGCTCATTATCTGTATTTATTTTACCATGATGAGAACGGGGAGACTGACAGACACACAGCCGCCGTCGCCACGCGGAGAGAGCAGAGCGTGACGGGCGGAAACTTAATAAAGAGGGACCCAAGTGCCCCAGAACCCGCGTCTCTGCTGCCTTGGCCTCCACCGGCCCTTCTGGGGGACGAGTGTCCAGTGACTGCAGGTGGACAGGGAGGTAACATCGCCGCCGAACCAGCGTGGCCCCCAGCCTCTAAATACCCAAAGGCCCTGGGCCAGGACTGGGTCGCCATGTTGCCATGGAAACCGGGACCCAGCAGCCCAGACTGTCACACTTGCCGCGATCTCCGTGTGCAGCTGGGAAAGAGAGAACGTCCCGCCTGTGGCCACAGTGCGGCGGGGCCATCCGTCAGGCCCTCCGGCAGCGCGGACCCTGGGCGGCTTCCTCGGGCTGGTCCCCACTGCTTCCCCTTCCCTGGGCGGGGCCCCCACATGCAGGCCAGACCCAGGCAGCCAGCCTTTCCTGGGGGTCGAGACCCACCGTCACCACTGGAGCCCAGCTTCCAGAGCAGAGGCTGAGGACGACGGCGCCCGGGCACGAGCCGCCAGATCCTGGGCCCCACTCGGCCCAGCTCTGGGCACAGGAAGCACGGCCTAGCCCCATTGGCTCCGCGCCCACCATGTGCAACGCGGGTGCCTGGCGCCTGATGGGAGAATCCTAGGGCGGGTGTGAGCAGGGGCGGCTGGGGCTGTTGTGGAACCGACACCAGCAAGCTGAAGTGGTCCATGAGCACTGCCAGGTGTGGCCCGGAGCACTGCCAGGTGTGGCCCGAGCACTGCCAGGTGTGGCCCAGAGCACTGCCAGGTGTGGCCCGGAGCACTGCCAGGTGTGGCCTGGGAGCACTGCCAGGTGTGGCCCGAGCACTGCCAGGTGTGGCCCAGAGCCCTAAAACAAAGCTCTGGGCTGAGGTGCCAGGAGGAGGCACCAGCCGCGAGGAACTGGCCGTGCGCACATGGATGCAGGCGCCCAGCCCGGAGCACCACGTGTGGCCCCAAAACAAGTGCAGGCAAATTTGGAGGAAATTCTCTGGCCAGCACAGAGGAGCCTCCCTGGGTGCCTCCAGCACCCAGTTCCTGGGGGAGCCCCAGGAGATAGTCAGGACGGGGGTGGGGACTCCGTGGGAGACCTGGGAGGTCAAGGGCTGCACCCCAAGCTCCCACGTGACCCCACGCCTCCGTCCTGGAGCCGTCCAGCCCTAAGGGGACACGGCAGCTGGGACCTTCCGCGGCGGGAGAGGGGGCTCTGAGCAAGGAAGGTCGGGCAGGGTCCGCAGGGGGCTGAGCGGCCAAGGGGGGAGTCTGGAGGACAGAGCCCTGCCGGGACCCCACCTCCCGCCAGGCGGCCCCCCTCCCCCTCCCCGCCAGGCGGCCCCCCCCCCCTCTCCGCCAGGCGGCCCCACTCCCCTCCCCCAGGCGGCCCCACTCCCCCTCCCGCCAGGCGGCCCCACCCCCCTCCCCAGGCGGCCCCCACTCCCCCTCCCGCCAGGCGGCCCCCCCCCCCTCCGCCAGGCGGCCCCTCCCCCTCCCCGCCAGGCGGCCCACTCCCCTCCCCGCCAGGCGGCCCCCCCCTCTCCGCCAGGCGGCCCCCATCCCCTCCCCGCCAGGCGGCCCCACCCCCTCCCCGCCAGGCGGCCCCCCCCCCGTTGGCCCCGTGTGCTCAGGGCCCTGCCAGGTGAGGGGCCCCCAGTGCTGCCCCCCACGTAGCCCTGGGCTCTGCTCTGCAGGGGGTGCGGCTGTGGCCAACGGCAGGTTCAAGCATCCTAAAAGAGAAATTTGGGGGCTAGAGAACAGCAGGGGTAGTTGGGGCTTCCTGCACACCATGACCCCCGCTCCGCTGCAGCCCCCCCAAGCCCTGCCCAGAGTCACTGCCCGCACCCCTGGGTGTGACCCACCCCCACCCCGCCAATGACAGTAAAGAAATCTGGGGCCAGAGAGCTCAAAGGGCCAACGGGGTGGACGCACCAAGCGGCCCTGGGCCCCGCGGGTGTGGCCCCCAGCCCCGTCCACGGCGAGCAGCGCTCCTGGGGGCCTTCAGGGTCCTGCCCGGACTGACCCGACTCAAGACCCGCGCAAAGCCGTGCCCGGAGGACAGGACCCAGCGGGGCTTTGCTCCAGGCACGGGAGGGCGAGACCGGGCCGGACAGGGGCAGGGAAAGGGGCAGGCGGGGCTGGGTCCGGGCGGGGGTCAGGCGGGTCGGGCTGGGTCCGGGCGGGGTCGGGCGGGGGTCCGGGCGGGGTCGGGCGGGGGTCCCGGGCGGGGTCGGGCGGGGGTCCGGGCGGGGTCGGGCGGGGATCCGGGCTGGGTCCGGGCGGGGGTCCGGGCGGGGTCGGGCGGGGTCGGGCGGGGGCGGGCTGGGTCCGGCGGGGTCGGGCGGGGGGTCCGGGCGGGGGTCCGGCGGGGTCGGGCTGGGTCCGGGCGGGGTCGGGCGGGGGTCCGGGCGGGGTCGGGCGGGGTCGGGCGGGGATCCGGGCGGGTCGGGCGGGGTCCGGGCGGGGTCCCGGCGGGGATCCGGGCGGGGTCGGGCTGGGTCCGGCGGGGGCGGGGTCCGGCGGGGTCCGGCTCCCGCAGCTGCAGTCCCACAGCGCCACCTCGCGACCCACGGCGCCCAGCCCCTCCCGCTCCCGGCGGGACCCTCCCCGAAGACCCTCCCGCGGCCCCGACTCCCGGGTTTATCTCTAGGTTCATTCCAGAACATCCGTGGCCTCACCTACGCCCCTGCTGTACCCCGACAGGCGCTGACCCCGCCGGGCTCCGGCCAGGAAGGGCGGATACGGGAACGGCCCCGTGACTGCCCACAGGCCTCCCCTGGACGGGGCAGCTGCGGGCCACAGACCCCCTGCGGGCACGGATGGGGATGACACGGAGAGCGGCACCCGGCCGGGGTGGACGCGTGGTGGTGGACGTCGGGGGATGCAGTGGCCGGACTCGGGGTGACCAGCTGTCACCGCACAGGACACCCCCTCCCGCTGCCCCTCCTGCCCCTCCCGGCCCGGACCCCTCTCTGTGTCCTGTGGGCCTGGCTGGAGCCCCCCGGGCCCGGACCCCTCTGAGCCGGCCATCCATGGGCGAGGCAGAGGCTGCAGCCGTGTCCAGCGGCCCAGGGCCGGGTCAGCCCCAGCACAGCCTCCTGGGGCGGGGTCGGGCCGGGGTGTGGGGGGGGGAAAGCGCCGAGGCTACCCGCAGCGCCTCGGGGTCGTCCACACCGAGGACACGCGCCGCTGTTTGGGGCACGGGGTCCCCGCGCCTTGGCCGGTGGCTGGCCTTGCTGCCCCGCCCCAGACCACAGTCCGGAACCCAGGAATGGGCCGTTTTCACCCCCTCAAGGGTTTAACAGTTATAACCCCGGGTCGGGATGGGCGGGGCGGGGTCTCGCAGGGAGGGGGAGGGCGGGCGACTGTCACGCGGGGGCGGGGCGCAGAGGGCGAGGCAACACCCCGGCGGACTGCGGGGTCGGGGGTCGCAGCGCTCTCAGGGCGGGCCGCGAAGGCGCCGCCCCTCCCCATGCAGGTCCCCTGGTGTCTGGGGGGCCCAGAGCTCGGCTGCGCCCCAGTGCCCCCGCGATCGAGGCACCCCAAGGGGCACCCGCCGGCCCCCGACCCTGACGCGCCAGCAGGGCTGGGCTCGCGCTGCGGCCAGTGGGTGCCAGGAGGAGCCTGGAAAGTGCAGCGCGGGTGGGGTGCGACCCTCGGGGTCCCGCAGTCAGCGGGCGGGAGGCGGAACTCCGGCCCCGGGTCGGCAGCGGCGCGCCGAGGAACGTGCGAGAAACACGGGCTGGAACGCGCCGCCGGGAGCCGGGAGCGCGCGCTCGATTCGCGTTCGGCGGAGCTTGGCCCGCTGCGGCCGCCGTCGCGAGGGAGGGGGCCTTGCGGTGCCGCGGGGGCGGGGCCATACGGCTGGGCCGAAATACGGTGGCCGCGGGGGGGCGGGCCGGGCTACGGTGGCCGCGGGGGCGGGGCCGAACTACGGTGGCCGCGTGGGGCGGGGCCGGGCTACGGTGGCCGCGAGGGCGGGGCCGAAATACGGTGGCCGCGGGGCGGGGGCGAAGCTACGGTGGCCGCGGGGGCGGGGGCCGGGCTACGGTGGCCGCCGGGGGCGGGGCCGAACTACGGTGGCCGCGGGGGCGGGGCCGAACTACGGTGGCCGCGGGGGCGGGGCCGAACTACGGTGGCCGCGGGGGGCGGGGCCGAACTACGGTGGCCGCGGGGGCGGGGCCGGGCTACGGTGGCCGCGGGGGGCCGGGAGCGGCGCCGCCATGGGCAACCTGTTCGGCCGCAGGAAGCAGAGCCGCGTCACCGAGCAGGACAAGGCCGTGCTGGTGAGAGCCGCGCGCGGGGGCCGGGCAGGGCGGCCGGGCTTAGGGCTCCCGCGCCGCGCCCTGCTCCGGCCCCGCTCGGGGGTCGCTCGTGCCGCGCGCCCGCCCCTGGCTCGGCCGACGCCGCTTCCTGCTCCGCGAGCCCGGGCGGCGGCGGGGGCGACCTGGGCGCCCTCCCGGGGGACCCCCGCGGCCGCAAGGGACGTGGCCTGTCGCCCCTCCACGGCGTTTCCGCGGCCCGCAGCAGGCGCCGCTGTCCCGAGGGGCTGATGCGGGACTCAGTTTCCCCGCAGGTTCTCCACGAGCGCGGGGTGCGAGCGCTCTCGGGGTTCGGGGATGCGGGAAGGAGCCCCGCGCGTCCTCGGCTGTCTCCTAAGCTGCAACGAAACCTGTTGCTGGGGTCCCCAGGCCCGTCGGCAGGTGCTGGGGCGCCCATTGGGGCCCGTCGTGCCCCCCAGGCCGTTCTCTGTGCGAGCCCCGAGACCGGGCACTGCTCCCCACCCCGTGCCAGGAAAGTTCCCGGCCAGGCCTCCAGAAGAGGGCAAGAGGGCACATCTGTCCCTGATGGCGCGGGGCCGCCCGGCCTATCCCGTAGGTGCCCGCGGGTGTGCCCTGCTCAGGCAGGCCCTTCCCCAAGGTGCCCTGTGCCACTCGTGTGCCCCAAGTACGTCCTGCCCGCGGTGGACCTTACCCAGGTGTGCCCGCAGGTGGCCTGCCCAGGGGCACCTTATCCAGGTGGGCCTTACCCAGGTGGGCCTTACCGGGTGGGCCTTACCGGGCGGGCCTTACCCGGTGGGCCTTACCGGGCGGGCCTTACCGGGCGGGCCTTACCGGGCGGGCCTTGCAAGTGGGCATTACCGGGTGGGCCTGCCCAGGCGGGCCTTACCCAAGTGGGCCTTACCGGGTGGGCCTGCCCAGGCGGGCCTTACCCAGGCGGGCCTTGCCCAAGTGGGCCTTACCAGGTGGGCATTACCCAGGTGGGCCTGCCCAGGCGGGCCTTACCCAGGTGGGCATTACCCAGGTGGGCATTACCCAGGTGGGCCTGCCCAGGCGGGCCTTACCAGGTGGACATTACTCAGGTGGGCCTGCCCAGGCACTCCCTGCCCATCTGCGCCTGCCCTCCGCCCGCTCAGCTTAGCCAGAGCAGAAGCCCCAGCACACTCCGGGACTCACGGGGGTCCTCTTCCTTTCCTTTGCTGGGGTTTGGGGCGTCCACACAGAGCCAAGGCGCCGCACCTGCCGGGGCTCTGGGCACCCTCAGGCGGGACCAGCCTGACCCCAGGGTAGCTGCCTGGGGTTGCTGCACCGAGGAGGCCACACCCGCCTGACGCTGGGAATGGGGTGCAGGGGCCACCGCTGTCCAGGGCAGTGCGGGGACCCCAGGCCTTTCTGGTGTGGGGCTGGGCGCGGCGTCTCCCCACAGCAACTGAAGCAGCAGCGGGACCGGCTGCGGCAGTACCAAGCGCGTGTCCCAGCAGCTGGAGGCGCGGCGCGAGGTGGCCCGGCAGCTGCTGCGAGACGGCCGCAAGAAGTGAGCGCGGGCCGGGGTCGGGTTGGGGCGCAGGGCCCGCGGCCGCCCCCAGCTCACGCTCTGCGCCCCACCCCCAGGCGGGCCAAGCTGCTGCTCAGAAGAAGCGCTACCAGGAGCAGCTGCTGGACAGGACGGAGCAGCAGATCGCCAGCCTGGAGACCATGGTGGGGCCTGGCCGGGGCCACGGGTGGAGTAGGCAAAGGCGCCAGCAGGGCTCGGGGCGGGGCCGAGGGTGGGCGGGTCTTTGGGGCGGGGGCTCAATGGTGGGCTGTGTTTGGGCGGGGCCTTCGGGTGGGCGGGGGCTCAGGGCTCTGTGCTTTACAGGTTCAGAGCATCGAGTTCACCCAGATCGAGATGAAGGTGCTGCAGGGGCTGCAGTTCGGAAGCGAGTGTCTGAAGAAGATGCACCAGGTACGCCCGGGGGCCGCGGGGCGGCGGGTCACAGAGACCACCCACGTGGGAGGGTGGCTTCCGGCCCAAGAGCAGGAACAGACGAGAAACAGCCGCACGCGGTGCAGCCCGGAGTGCGTGTACAGGACCGGGCCAACACCCGGCCGGGGCGCAGCACCCTGCGTGGGCGGGCCCAGCACCCTGCGTGGGGGAGCCCAGCACCCTGCGTGGGCGGAGCCCAGCACCCTGCGTGGGCGAGCCGCCGGCACCCTGCGTGGGCGAGGCCCGGCACCCCTGCGTGGGCGGGCCCGGCACCCCTGCGTGGGCCGGGAGCCCGGCACCCTGCGTGGGCCGGAGCCCAGGACCCTGCGTGGGCGGGGGCCCAGGACCCTGCGTGGGCGGGAGCCCAGGACCCTGCGTGGGCGGAGCCCAGCACCCTGCGTGGGCCGGGAGCCCAGCACCCTGCGTGGGCCGGAGCCCAGCACCCCGCGTGGGCCGGGGCCCAGGACCCTGCGTGGGCGGGGGCCCAGCACCCTGCGTGGGCGGGGGCCCAGCACCCTGCGTGGGCCAGGAGCCCAGCACCCTGCGTGGGCCGGGGCTGTTGGGAGCAGGCGCTCAGGTGGAGACGGCGGAGGAGAACCTGGGCCGGCTGCTGGTGTGCTGCAGAGGGCCCTCACTGACCTCCGCCCACCCCCAGGTCATGTCCATGGAGGAGGTGGAGGCGGATCCTGGGCGAGACGCATAAGAGGCCGTGGAGTACCAGCGGGTGCGTGAGTGGGGTGCGGGCGGGCGGGCGGGGGTGCGGGCGGGGTGCGGGTGGGGTGCGGGCGGGCGGGCGTCCTTGGCAAGGGGCTGTTTGTGCCCTGCTCACCCACTGAGCGCTGGACAGGACGGCGTCTTGGCTACGGCTGCCCGCCCTCACCTCAGCCACTCTCTGCGTCTCTGCACAGCAAATCGATGAGCTGCTGGCCGGCAGCCTGACCCAGGAGGAGCGGGGCGCTGTCCTGGAGGAGCTGCAGGCCATCACTCAGGCAGGAGCACGGCTGGGCGGGGTGTCGGGCGGTGTCCGGGCCGGGTGTCGGGCCGGGGTGTCCACCCTCTCCTGTGCCCTGCTGGGCCTGGGGCATCCTCCGACAATGCCACCACCACTGGGCGGCCTGTCACGGGCTGGTGACCAGCAGTAGGTGGGGACAGTCCCTGCAGGCTGAGGTCAGTCTCACCTCGCGCAGTGGGACATGCTGGTCCCTTGCACTGCCCCTGCCCGTGCCCCCCTCTGCCTCTGCCCTGCAGAGCACCTGGAGCTGCCTGACGTGCCTTGGGCCCTGCCCGAGGCGGCCCAGGTACTGCCCGGCGCCATCCTTGTGTGCCGGGGGTGGTGGGTTCTGGAGCCAGCCGAGGCTCTGCCTGGTGTCAGCCCAGCCTCACCATGGGCATGTCCTGACAGTGGCCACGGGCATCTGGTCAGGGCGGTACCAACTGGCCCCGGGATAAGAAGCGCCGCAGCCCGTGTCCCGTGTGCCCCCTCTCCGCCCTCTCTGACCCTGCCCCTCCTTCAGAGGAGCGTCTCCATCAAGAGCCAGCCGCGGCGGGCAGAGCTGGTGGCAGCCCGTAGCCGCCCCCCGGGACCGGCGACCCTCCAGCGGCCAGGAGCGGCGCTGCCGAGGTCACGGCAGGCGGTGTCCACCTCCTCTTGGTGCTGCTGTCTACCTGCGTTTCTGCATCCCACGAACGTTCTGGCCCCAGCCGCACGTGGCCTCCTGGCCCCATGCGGGCGTGGCGCTGGACCGAGGCAGCTGAGACCACCTGAAGCCCCTCCCGGCGTCCTGAGGATTCGAGGACCCAGCTTCCGTGCAGGCTCTGGAGGTGCTGGACCCAGGCGTGTCCCAGGCCCCACAGCTTCAGGACAGCTTCAGGACCACTGTGGGGCTCCCGTGCCGGCCACTGCGCTCCCACCTGGACCCTGGGCCGGTCGCCCCCTAGCAGAGTGCGCCTCGTCCCTGCCTCTGGGACCGAGGCGGGCAGGGCCCGGCCTGGCCACCCTCAGCCCACATTAAAGCTGGTGCCCGGCCTGCAGCTTGTAGTGGGGCGGGCAGAGGTGAGCTGTGTGCTGGGGCTGGCTGGCCCTGGGGACTATGTCCAAGCGGGCTCAGGCAGTCGCCTGGTCAGCCACGTAGCAGGCAAACTACAGTTTTACGCTTAAGTTGGAGCAAGCTCGGGATGCTGGAACAGGGCGGCCTGCGGGCCTGGCCCAGTCTATGCCTGACACGGTGCTTTCGTGGGCCCGGCAGGCTGTGCCAGACCAGATGCAGCCAGAGGCTCCGTGAGCCACAGTGGACGTCTGAGAAGAGCTGAGGGAGGGCTCCAGAAGGCTGGACACAAGCTTTGCCTGTGGGTTCAGCCCGAGTCCCGCCCGGGGCCGCCTCAGCCAGAGAACCCAGAGGGTCTCAGGCGTCCGCTCGAGCTCACGCTGTCCTGACCCCTCAGCCCAGCAGTATAGGAGGAGGGTCTTTACCTCCAGAGACCCCCAGGGGTTGCCATAGTGAGAAAATGCCGTCAGATCATGGGGGGGGGGGGAGGGGTGTTTGACCGTCCTCGTCCCGCGTAGGACAGAAACGCTCAGTGTAAGTGGACCTTTGTGTCTGGCCGCACGCAGCAGTGCTCGGGGATGACTCCTGGCTCTGTGCTCAGGCCCCTCAAGGGCTCGGGGACCCTGTGGAATACTGGGATTGGTTGTGTGCAAGCCACCACCTTCCCATGCTCTCCGCCCAAAAGGGCCTCACACGAGCGGGGGTAGGGTCGGGCGCGGGTAGAGTGACGGCAGGTGTGGTGGGACAAGCGGGGCTCCGGCAGTGGACAGGGCAGCCCGAGCGCTAGGCCCCAACTGGCAGGAGGCAGACACTGCCGTGTGCGGCCTGACTGCAAGGTCCTGGTGGACGGTGCTCCCGGACAGTGCTCACGGACAGCTGCCCACTAGGTCTTAATGGACAGTGCTCACGGACGGCTGCCCACTAGGTCTTAATGGACGAGTGCTCACGGACAGCTGCCCACTAGGTCTTAATGGACAGTGCTCACGGACAGCTGCCCACTAGGTCTTAATGGACAGTGCTCACGGACAGCTGCCCACTAGGTCTTTGTGGACAGTGCTCCTGGACAGCTGCGTGTCCACAGGTCTCGGTGGACAGTGCTCCTGGACAGCTGCCCACTAGGTCTCGGTGACGGTGCTCCCGGACAGCTGCCCACTAGGTCCTGGTGGACGGTGCTCCCGGACAGCTGCCCACTAGGTCTCAGTGACGGTGCTCCCGGACAGCCGCCCACTAGGTCCTGGTGGACGGTGCTCCCGGACAACCGCCCACTAGGTCCTGGTGGACGGTGCTCTACAGGTAACGGTGCTCCCGGACAGCTGCCCACTAGGTCTCGGTGACGGTGCTCCCGTACAGCTAAGGCCATACGTGCATGCGACCGGGTTCCCTCACCATCTGACGCAGCAGCCACTTAGACAGGCGACGGCCCTGGGGCAGAGCTGCTCCCACAGACAGCAAGAGGCCAAAGAACACCGCGTTCAGATGGCCGGGCCTAGGGGCAGCATCCCGGTCACTCCTCTCCTGCCAAATCCTTCCTGGCCTCTGCCTGCCCTGATGGGAACTGGGGCAGTGGGGCACGGGGAGCAGCTCGTCTTCTGCGGCAGCTCTGGCGGGTTCCGTGGGGTGCAGGGTGCCCGGGGTTACCAGAGGGGCAGAAGGCCCCGGGGTTCCAGGGGTCTCGGAGGCCGCCTGCACGCAGCCGGGGGGGGTGGGCAGAACTTCGGCCCCACTGGAACTCAGTCGGCGGAGTCGGCCACAGCCCCTGGGCTGGGGTCTCCTCAGGGAGTTGGTGGGCGCCCCCGGGGGCGAGGGAGCAGCTCCCAGACCCCCGCTGAGCCTTCTGGGCGCAGCATACGCGCGAGTGGGTCCTGTAGCACCCTTGCTTCTGCCAGAGTTGGGGTGCGGCCTGCAGAGCTCAGGTGCCCCAAACAGGCTGAGCAGACAGGGCAGCCCCTCCGGCGAGGCCCGGCTTGACCGTCGAGGGCTGAGGCACGCAGACCCCCAGGGCTCCACGGCAGCTGTGGTGTGGGCGGTGCAGGCACAGCCACGGTCACCAAGTCCCCAGACCTGACCCCAGGGGCGTCGGGCCCCTCGGAAAGGACTCGACATGCTACTTCCCAGAGCTGCTAGGCAGCAGACAGCGTCTTCTAGCTGCAGCCAGCAGATGGGCTCAGGCTGTGCCTTGCCCCGGGCCCAGCCTGGCTGCAGCCCCTGCAGATGGCCCAGATTCAGGGCCCGCGTGAGGCCGTCCCTGCTGCCCGCTGGCCCTCCTGGGTCACCACCACCGACCTCCGGCTCCATGCAGCTCTCCGGGCTGCCCACCAGGTGGCAGCCGAGGCCGCGGCGCATGGCTGAGCCAGACCCGTCTCGTCTCCCGTGGACTGCGAGGTCCGCCGCGAGCTGCCCTCCCTGCGGGAACGCCAAGACCCACCCACCTGCTGCCCCGGGAGCGGCACCCAGGGGACCTGGCCGCGGGCTCCTTCCCACTTTGCCCGCAGGGTGGTCACGAGAGCTGGCCCCGCCTGTCTGCAGTGACAATGGCCAGCCGGCTCCCTGGTCCCTGGCAGGGGCTTGTCCACAGCCGCAGGAGCCCAGGCAGAGTCTGGACTTGGACCTTCTCACCCCTCTTGCCAGGCGGGGCACAGGGATACCAGCGCGTCCCCTTGGGCACCCCGCAGAGCTTCAGCCCCTGAGCCCCTGAGTCGGCTCCCCACCCGGCCTGCCCTGGGCGGCCGCGACCCTCCCGTACTTTCCGCCAGAAGAGCGAGCACAGAGGGGCCCGCGGCAGTTTGCCGCCGCTCAAGGTGCTGGCACCCACCGCCCAGCGCGGACCTTCCCCGAGCTCCCCCAGCTCGGAGCCACAAACGCCTACGTGCGCTCAGCTCCCAGCGAGAGGCAGAGTCAGACGTGAGGACTGAAGGCGACATTTGAAAATCCGGCTTTAAATAAACACGGAATAGAAAAGCGCGTGGAGCCGCCTGCAGCTGGAATTAGAAGCAGCCGTCGGCTGGTGCACCTGTGGGGGGGGGGCTCTGCGTGCCCAGCCCGCGCGGGCTCAACGGCTTCTCCGCCGGCTGTGCGGGCTGGACGCTTCCGGCGCAAAGGCAGCTCCTGGGCTGGGCCCGCGGTCATCTGCCCTGCTGGACCCCGCGGCGGCTGGGCGGGCCCCCTCTGTGCCAGCTTGGCTCCTCCCGGCGCCCAGCCAGCGTCACCTGGAGGGATTCGAGCCTGCAGTCACTCCGCGGTTCCTGGCAAGTGGGTGACCGAGCTGGCAGACGCAGGGTGACGCTGAGGGGGCAGCGCTCGAGGTCGCTCCGCGCCCTGTACCCCCGCCCGCTCCTCCCACGCGCAGCCACGCCGCCCTCGGGGATTATGTAAGGGCCCGGTTGCTGGGTGACGGGTTCACCTCCCAGCCCTCTGCCGGGGACAGGCCTGCGGGAGGCTCTGAAGCCCCCTGAAGTGGCGACAGCCGTGAGCACAGGCCCCCTGCGTCCTCACAGCCGTCTCCCTGTCCCACGGAGCAGTTCCCAGTTTCTTCTCGCATCGCCAGGCTGGGGCGACTCCCGGCTTAGTGCTCGGGCCGCTGTGCGGCACTGAACCAGGCCCCACTCCAGCCCTCCTGGTCACCTCCCTGCGCCAAAATGGTCACGCATGAGAACCTCAAGCCCGTTAGGTCAGGGCAAGCCAGTGTCTGGAAAAGACCAGAGCAGAGAGGGCAGAGGGGAGCTGAGGTGACCAGCTCTCCTGCAGGAGGGGACACAGGGCCCAGCGGCTCCCCATGTCCAGCGGGACGCAAGGCTCAGCTGCCCCGGTGTCCAGTAACATGGACAAGGTGGGGGGCCGTAGATCGTGAAAGGCCGGCCGGGGGCAGCGGCCTTCTGCTCACTCCCCAGCGGGCAGCACCACTGCCCGCTCTCTGGGCACGCCCAGCTTGGGCGCTCTGCCCACCTTCACCCTCCAGGTCTCTGCCTGCTGCTGCCCACAACAAGCCAAGGGCCCGCGACGGGCCAGAGCAGGGCGGGAGGAGGCTGCCCTGACCCGCCTGTGTCCAGGAGCCGCAGGCTCTAGGTTCTGCCTCGAATGCCGGTGAGCTGGTGTGGATGGCAGAGTCTGACGCTCCCGGGGCTCAGGCCAGCCAAGAACCACGGGTGCGAGGGGGAGCCCTGACTGTCCACCTCGGCCGCTCTGCGGACTGGGCTCCAGTCCTGGATGGGGCAGTGTGGGTCTCCGTGGGAGAGGGGCGCCGGAGGCGTGGGGACGGCTCGCTCTCAGGGAGATTCCCCAGGACGGGGGCGGCTCAGCCACACCCCAGGTGGCCCCTCCTAGGAGGCAGAGGCTGGGTGCTTGCCTGCCTGCCGGGGAGCAGCTTGCCGGAGGAGCGAGGCTGCCATCCTGTAATTAAACCCGAGACCCCCTCCCTACGTGACGTGGGGACGGAGCCACTTACATAAGGGCCTAAAAATAAGCCGCACCAAGGCTGTGCGCAGCCTCCCGGCCTGCTCAGGCCCCGGCACCCAGGAGTGGGGCTGCAGAGGTCCCCGGCCCGCCCGCGCCGCCCCGATCTGGATCGAGGACCAGCAGGTGGAAGAAGCTGGTGGGGCTCAGAGCGCGGCTGGGACCCCCAGGCCTGGCACAGTGCCCAGCTGCGCCCCTCGTCTGTGCGCTGGAGGCCCGCAGCAGGGCCTGGCACCCCAGAAGGGTCTCCTGCCAGCCCTGCCGGCGCCCGCTGCTGACCTTCAGGTTCTGGCTGGCACCCTCCTGGTTCTGGCTGGCACACCTCCCAGCCCCCTGAAAACATGGGAAGGGGCGATCGGGCTCCTCCCTCCTGTGGGTGGGGTCGGGAAGACCCTCAGGGGCTCCGGGAACAGGGCCCCACCTGTGCTCTCACCTCTATGGTGCCGCCCACCGGGGGTGGCCTGGTGCCACTGGCTCTGAACACTCCTGGCAGCAAGCCAGGCTGAGTGCCAGGCTTGCTCTGGGCATCCGGCACTCCCCACAGCGGGCAGTGGAGGGCGAGTAGGGCCTGGGAAGGGACCCCGTAAGCTGCTCTGGGCGAGGCCATGCGGCCCGGCCCCTCCGGTCACTTCCTTCGGGCTCTCACTACTTCCCGCCCCACGTGGGCCTGGTCACAGGGTCAGTGCGTGGCTGCTCTGCAGGACGGTGTGCTCGGCTCCAGCTGGACGTGCCCCCAGGGGACGTGCACCTGACCTGTCACATGGCCAGACGGTCAGTGGGTCAATGGCTGGAGACTGTCCCCGGCTCTAGGGGTGCCTGAGCGCCCGGAAGCAGACTGGAGCCTCCCGGAGGCTGGGCAGGGAGGTGGGTCCGCCCGGGTCTCTCAAACCCAACACTGTGCCAATGCCCACGACCAGGCGGGGCAGCCAGGACCCTGGGCAGGAGTCTGCGTGCGGGAGCGCAGGGCAGGGCGCCCAGCTCAGAGCGGGGAACCGCGCGGCAGGGGCAAAGGGGGCACTCAGACCCCGCGCTCGAAGCGGCGCATGGGCACGGTCCCCGTCCCGGAGGGGACCCCCCCACCACGGCTCAGCCCCTCCCCAGGGACCCCACCACGCCTCAGCCCCGTCCCCGGGAACCCCACCACGGCTCAGCCCCCGTCCCAGGGGACCCCCACCACGGCTCGTACTCGTCCCGTGGGACCCCACCACGGCTCGTACCCGTCCCGGGAACCCCACCACGGCTCAGCCCCTCCCTGGGGGACCCCACCACGGCTCAGCCCCTCCCCGGGGAACCCCACCACGGCTCAGCCCCTCCCCGGGGACCCACCACGGCTCAGCCCCTCCCGGGGAACCCCACCACGGCTCAGCCCCCTCCCCCGGGGACCCCACCACGGCTCAGCCCCCTCCCGGGACCCCGTCCGCAGGGCGCTTCCCGAGCGGGCTCCCCCGCCCCTAGCCCTGCAGGCCCACCGGGCTTCCTGAGTCCCGGCCCCCAGAAACTCCTCCGCGGGCCTGCGGCCCCCTCCCGGGTCCGGAGGTTTCCCCCTTGGGCTGCTGCGCGCCCGGACTCGCCCTCCCAGAGTCCGAGGTCCCCCCCCCCCCACCCACCGAGGGCCGTCCCGAGGGTCGCCGCCCAGGTCGCGGACTTTCCCCGGAGCGCACGCGGCCGGACCTGGCCAGCTCGAGCCCGCCCCCCCCCGGCCGCCACCGCGCCGCGCCGCCGGCGCCCCCCCGCGCCCCACCTTCTGCTCCCTTCTTCCTGCGCCACCCCGCCCCCCGCCTCCCCGCCCCCAGCCCGGCTGTCGCCCCGGCCCCCTCAGGCTGTTCCCAGAGCCCCAGCCCGCGCCGCGCCTCCGCCTCCTCCCCGGGATCGACAGCGCGGCCGACCAATCGCTGCCCTGATGGGGCCGCGGTCCCCGCCCCTCTCTCCCGCCCTCTTCCCCCGGCTCCGGAACCCGCCAATAGGAAGGGGCGGCGCGGGGGCGGGGCCTGACTGTTGCCTAGCAGCGGCGGGGCTGGGCGGGGGCGGGCGACCGGAGGGCGGTGATCCGGGCGCGGCGGGGGCGGGCGTTCGGTGGGCGGGGGCCTGGTGTGAGGCGGGGCCTGCGCGCCTATAAAAGCGGCGGCCGGCGGGGCCCGCGCTCTCGGCTCGGACTCCGCGCGCCCGTGTCCCGCCGCGCCCCGCCGCGCCGCCCGCCGCCCGCGCCCGCCGCCCGCGCTCCCCGGACCCAGCACCATGTCGCTGTCGCGCTCGGAGGAGATGCACCGGCTCACGGAGAACGTCTACAAGGTGCGTCCCGCGCCCGGGGCAGGGCTCCGGGGACCCCGGCGGGGGCGGCCGGGCACAGGTGGGCGCGCTCTGGCCCCGCCGGCCGGGGCTGGGGGCGGCGGGGTCCGGGGTTCGGCGGGTCGGGGCCGGGGGGCGGCGGGGCCGGGGGTCCCGGGGGCGCGGGGCCCGGCTCCTGCCTCCGCCCGCCCGGTGTCCGGCGCTGGCCCCCGCCGCCCTTCCGCAGGGCCCCGGGCACGAGTTTCCCCACGGGCCCCGCGGCCTCCGGGCCGGGCGCGGGTGGCACCGGCGGGTGGGCGCGGGCAGCGCGGCGTGGACGGGGCGTCCGTCTTATGTAACGCGGAGGGGACGCCCGGGGCCCGGAGGCGGCTGCTCCCGCCGGCGCGCGGTGGCCGGGGCCGCTGGAGCAGGGTCCGCACTCGCCGGCCTGCGGCTCCCGGCCTCCGCGTCCGTGTGTGTCCTTTATGGCGCCCCCGCCCCTAAGGACCGCGGACCCCCGCCGGAGCGGGCTGCAGGGAGGACCCCCGAGGCCCAGCAAGTTTCCGATCTAGCCAGAGCCGCCCCCCGACGTCCTGGCCCGGCGCCCCTGTGGCCGCAGCCCACACCGGGGGCAGCTCCCGGGACGGTGTCAAAGTTATGGCGGGTGTGGGGGCGCCCCGGGGACTCGGGATGGTCCGGCGGGGCCGCTGCTGGGCAGGGAAGTGAGTGTCCCTGAGCGCAGCCGGTTCTTCCTGCTCTGGCCCCGCCGCTGAAAAGGGGGTCTCGGGGCCCTTTGCTCTGGAAGCCGGTGGCCGCTCTCCTGCGGTCAGCGTGGGGCCCAGTCCCGAGGCGATCCCCTCCAAGCAGGCCACGGGGCCTGTGCCCACACCCACCAGTGTGGACAGGGATTGGGTGGACACACTGCCCGTGGCTGGCCTGCAGGGCCAGCTCTGAGCCACTGTTTGCAGCTCTCTGGGGCCTTGGGCCCAGGCTAGGAGGAGCCAGTGTCCACAGGGTACCGCCACCTCAGTGGCTGTCGTGTTCCTGGGCCGGGATGTGGGTGGACGGTGCTCGCCGGCACAGGGAACTGAAGTGTTGGCCTTAAATCTGTTCCCAGCGTGTGTGTGCCTGCCTGTCCCCCCGCAGAGACGGGGGCCGGCCCGGAGGGGGCAGCGGGCTGGTGTCTCGTGGTCGCCCGTCCTGAGGGGCCGTGCAGCCCCTTGTTGGGGCAGTGGCAACAGGGAAGTGGGGGGCAGCGCTTGGCAGAGCACAACCTTCTCCTAGGAGGGAGCACTTCCTGTGTGCTGTGGGGGCGCCCTGCCAGGGCATCCCCCACCTCCCCCACCCCTGCGCTGGTCGCCTCCACCTCTGCCACTGCTGACCGTGGTTGGGGCGTAAGGTGGCGCCTCCGACTGCCTGACCTGCCCACTGTCTGGGCCCCGCCCCACCATAGGAAGGGGCACGAGGACTTTGCCACGGTCCTGGCGGCAGGGCAGACGTCCGGGCTCCCTCGGGAGGTGGGGGGGCGGTGTTGGGACGCGTGCGTGTCGCGCGACCATGGCCACGGGGGAGTGGCGGGTGCAGGTGCATTGTGCACGGCATGCGGGGCACATGGCCTGTGGAGAGTGCGAGCGTGTGCACAGGAGCGTACACACGTGGGCGTGGTCTTATGGGAGCAGGTGTGTACACGCGGGGTGCGGCCTGCCTGCAGCACAGGTGTGTGTACACGGCACCCGGTCTGTGTGGAACGGGGGGTGTGTGTACATGAGGTCGTGACTGGAGCAAGTGGAGGTGTGTGTACACATGGGGGGTGTGGTTTGCATGGCGCCGTGGGTGTGTACACAGGAACGTGAGGTGTACGTGGAGCATGGGTGTGTGTACATTAGGATGTGATCTGTGGAGCATGGTGTGTGTGTCACACTGGGAGTGTGGTCGCGAGTGCAGGTGTGTGTGTACATGGAGACGTGGTCTATGTGGAGCATGGGTGTATACCCAGGAGACATGGTCTGCGTGGGGTGTGTACTCATGAGGATGCAGTCCATAGAGTGTGGGTGTGTGTACATGGAGACGTGGTCTGTGGAGCATGGGTGTGTGTACACGCTAGGAGTGTGGTCTCTGGGGTGCAAGTGTGTGTGTACTGGGAGGATATGGTCTGTGTGGAGCGCGAGGGGTGTACACAGGACGTGGTTTGTGTGGAGCGCAGGGTGTGTACACAGGATGTGACCTGTGTGGAGCATAGGGGTGTGTACACAGGACGTGGTCTACGTGGAGCGCAGGGTGTGTACACGGACGTGGGCTGCGTGGAAGCGCAGGGGTGTACACGGACGTGGTCTACGTGGAGCGCAGGGGTGTGTACACAGGACGTGGGCTGCGCGGAGCGCAGGGGTGTGTACACAGGGCGTGGTCCCACGTGGAGCGCAGGGGTGTGTACACAGGACGTGGCTGCGTGGCGCAGGGTACACAGGACGTGGGGCTGCGTGGAGCGCAGGGTGTACTGCGCGCAGGGGTGTGTACACAGGACGTGGGGCTGCGTGGAGCGCAGGGGGTGTACACAGGACGTGGTCTGTGTGGAGCGCAGGGGTGTACACAGGACGTGGTCTGTGTGGAGCGCAGGGGTGTGCTACACAGGACGGTCTGTGTGGAGCGCAGGGGTGTGTACACAGGACGTGGTCTGTGTGGAGCGTAGGGGTGTGTACACGGGGCGTGGTCTGTGTGGAGCGTAGGGTGTGTACACGGGACGTGGTCTGTGTGGGAGCGTAGGGGTGTGTACACGGGATGTGGTCTGTGTGGAGCGTAGGGGGTGTACACGGGGCGTGGTCTGTGTGGGAGCGTAGGGGTGTGTTCACGGGACGTGGTCTGTGTGGAGCGTAGGGGTGTGTACATGATCCCGTGGCTTTGCTCGAGGCGCATCAGCACTAGTGGCCTGTGGAGCCTCTTCCTCCACTGCCCACCTGGACCCTTTCTGAGCAGGACCCCAGACTCTGAGCCCACCTCCTGCAGCGGTCCGGCTCATGCATGGCGTCTGCCCTGTACTGACGGGGCCGGTGAAGATGACAGGGGGTTCTGGGGCTGCAGGCGGAGGGGGTGCTGCCAGGGCCCTGCAGTGAGGGTCCCGTCTTCTGCGGTTTTGTGTTGGATCAGGCCCCAGAGGTGAGTTGGGCGCTGCTGGGTCACTGCCACCCAAAACAGGCCCAGCTGGCCTTCGTCCACTTTATGCTCTGGTTCCTGCCTGGGAGCCCTGAGGGGGCCCGAGGACGCAGGCATTGTCCGAGATCAGGCTGGGGGAGTCCGGCGCTGGCCCTGTGGACGGCTCTGTGGCTGGGCTCCCTCCGACTGCCCAGCCCGGTCTAAGGGGAGGCAGGGCCTGTCCGGCCATCACCGGGCGCCTCAGGGACTGGGGAGGATGTGGCTGTGGACCAGGAGGGCAGTGGGCAATGATAGGGGCAGGTGGGTCCAGCTCGGCCCTAGAGAGTGACCTGCCCTGGCCATCCCACCGTCCCCAGTCCTGTCTGGTGCCCGGCTCTTGCTAGACAGCAGCACCCTGCTCCGGCCTCTCAGACGGCAGGTCCCAGCCCTGCCCCCGCCCCCAAAGCAAGCCCCACCCTCCTCCTCTTCAGGCCCCGCCCACCTTGGGGCAGCAGCCCCGCCCCTGTCCCTCACTGGCCGCCAAGAGTCCCTCTAGCCGTGGACCCTCCTGCTTCAGAGCATTAGAGGGGCCTGGCAGCGAGGGTGCTGGGTGCCCTCTGTCGGCCACTGGCACCTGGGCTCTGCCCCTCCCCTGTTCTCCGGCCCCCTTGGCCCCTGGCTCTCTCCAGACCCCATCAGCCTGGCCTGCGCCCCTGGTCAGGTGCCTTGCTCCAGGGGACAGCCAGGGGAGGAGCTGGCCAGGGCTGGTGGCCGCGCCTGGATGTGCTCACCAGGCTCGTCAGGTGTCTGTTTATTCCTGAGCGGATGCAGTGGGCACGTGCCACCCTGGTAGCAGGGGACGGTCATGGCGTGTGGCTCTGCTGCCCTCTGGGCGGGCAGCTCCAGCTCCACGCCTGAGGCCCTAGACCACCCGCAGGGACCCGAATGCCGCTTCCTGCAGGCTGGCGCCCCCGGCCTGTCCTGTAGGGGCTGACCCGGCCCCCTGCAGACTCTCTGAGGGTGGTGGTGGGTGCGTGTCTAGGTGCTGGCAGGGGGGCGGGTGGACGGGACTCGGTGGCCGCTGACCGCGGGCAAGCTGGGCGGGCTGCAGGACGCTCTGCGGGCAGGAAGGAAGCGGCCGGATGGGGCCGTTTTGGAGCCTGTGCCCGGTTCCTGTGGTGATGGGCTGGGACAGCCCCGGCTTCCTGTGGGTCGGGTCCTGCTGCCTCCGGGGCAGTGGGAGAGTGGGGGCCGGGGTCTGCGGAGGGGCCGTGCACCCCTCGGAGACTCCCCAGCCCAGAGACGTCCCGTCCGCTTCCTTCCTGTGCCCGAGGTCCCGGAAGGAGAGCAGGGAGGGGGCGGGGCAGCTCAGGCTGGGGGCCTCGACCCCAGCTCCCCGACTGGGGGTGGGGGACGGAGCCCAGAGCTGTGTCCTGGGCACGATTCAGCCCTGCTGCTCCTGTCGCCCTGCCCTGGGTGGCCGCCAGTGTCCTCTGGCTCAGCCACGATACGTGGACACACTGCCCCAGCCTGACCTGGACAGTGACGCCCTGCAGAGCTGCTGGAGCCGGTCACTGCTTTGTCCTCGGGCACAGAGGCCCAGTGCCCGCTGCCCCTCTGTCCTCTCTGCTGGCATGACCGGTCTGCCATGACCGCAGAGATGAAAATGGTCATCTCAGGCCAGGCCAGGCGCGGATGTCCAGGGTGGCCCCCGCTACCTGCCCAGATGGCGGGAGTCCAGCGGCTGCAGGCCACGTGGCTAGAGCCCAGCAGCCCGGGCGGGCCGGGGCACAGAAGCTATGCCTGGGGGCGGGTCTCTGCTCCAGCACTTCCTGCCGCGGAGGGTCCTCCCAGGCCCCAGAAAGTTGTCAGGGTGGACTCGGGTCTCCACTGAGCTTCTGTCTTGGTCAGCCCTGGCCCCACCTGAATTCAGCCCTGCTGGGCTGGGGGCAACAGCTGAGGGCCGCCCGCCATGGCCACCCACGGCCCTGAGCCTAGCCCTCAGGCCCCGGGCTGGCGGAGGTGGAGAGACACAGCCTGGGCTGTGGGCAAGGCCACCACTGGCGGGCAGGCGGGCGGGCCTTGGGTCTGGGCCTCCCTCCAGTGGGAAGCGCCGCACAGGCTGCAGGTGGGCCCGGAGGGAACTGGCAGGGCCTCACCCATGACCTGAGGGCCGCCTGGAGGGGGCAGGACGCATGGTGGACAGAGCCCCTCACTCCCGCAGCCACAGAGCCGTGACCCTGGGCGCTCCCCGGGCACCTCCCGGCCGTCACTCTCCTGCTGGGCAGAGTGACCCTGCGCAGGCAGCAAACCCCCTTGGGCCTCGGCCCCAGCCCCGCCCGGCCCTCTCCAGGCCCGTGTCCTGGCGGGCACCTGGGGCTGCCCTGCCCTGCCCCCGCCCACTCGCCCCGCGTTCCTGTGAGCTCGGCGCCACCACGGAGGTCACGCTTGGTCCCCGGGGGCGGCCGCCGCTGTCCTCTTTGCTTCCTCAGTGCAGTAACAGGGCGGGCGGGTCACCGCTCAACACCAGCGGCCGGCAAGGCACCAAGCCCGGGTTAACTTTACGTCTCCACCACGTGCACGCCTGCCCACACATGCCCCAGATGCTCCTAGCACGCTCCGCACCCGCTCACACGCCTGCAAGCAAACCTACTCTTGTTGAGGCACAAGTCACACGCGGGAACTCAGCCCGGCCGCAGCTCCGTCTGTCCGTGAGGGTTGCCTGGCCTCGCTTCCCCACGGCTCTGCTCTTCTTCTTTCCTTGTTTTGGGCCACGCCTGAGTCTGTGCTCTGGGTTATCTCCTGGAGGGCTCCGGGGACCACACGGGCGCTGGGGGTCGCTCCTTGTGTGCCCCTCACACCGCTCTGCCTTTCCTTTCTCTTGCCGTGGGTCCATTCCTGGAGGTATCGGGGCCTCGGTCACTCCAGAGCACCATCTCTGGTCTGCAAGAGTGGCCTTTAGAGTCACCTGCACAGCAGTGGGGTGGTCAGTGTGGGTGAGGCCCGCCCACTCCAGGCTCCCGTGCCTCTGAGGCCAGCTCCGGTCCAGCGGCCTCCTGGGGGTTGCCTGTCACGCCACGTTGGAAGCATCAGCTTTCTCGTGGCCCTGATTTCTTCCATGCTGCTGGTCCAGCAACAAGACCTGTGTGCGTGGGTCCCGGACAGGCCCGGGTGCTGCGGGGGCAAGGGGCTCTGTGGGCTGTCCTTGGCGTGAGCAGCAGCAGAGACTGGGCTGGGACGCACAGCTGTGGCCTAGCTCGCCCTCGCGCCCGCCGGGCTGTGCTGACGCCAGTCCCTCTGTCCTCAGACCATCATGGAGCAGTTCAACCCCAGCCTGCGGAACTTCATCGCCATGGGCAAGAACTACGAGAAGGCCCTGGCTGGTGAGTGGACACCGCCCGTCGTGCCGTGCTGTGCGCCCCAGACCTGCTCCTCCTGGTGCGTCCCCAGCACCCCCCGGCTGCGCCCACTTCTCGCAGCTGCTTCCTGTTTCCCCGCGCGCACCCAGGACGCCGCCACACGCTGCCGCAGCACCTTGGCCAGCCGGCTGCCAGCGGGGGTTTATGCCGGGCGCCCAAGCCCTGGGGCGGCTGTGGAACCTGCGCAGTGCCCGAGCCCTCTGCTCCCCAGGGACCGTCCCTGCCTCACACTGCGGCGTGGGTCCTGGGGCTCCCGGCCAGGGCTGCCCTAGTTGCGTGGGCGTGGAGCACGGCGGCGCCTGTACTGTCTCCGTGGGGAGCCGGCGGGGTGTATGACGCGCAGGGTGTGCACGCGGCTGCATGCGGTGATGCGCGTGTCCGTGTGTGACCACGTGTGGCCACGTCCACGTGCCTCTGTGCGTGCCTGCATCCCTCCTGGCAGCAGCGTGTACTTCGGCGAGGAGGGCAGACTTAGGTCTGGCCGCCGCAGGCCCAGGCCCCGCCCGCTGACTGTCCCCCTCTCCCAGGTGTGACCTACGCGGCCAAGGGGCTACTCGATGCGCTGGTGAAGATGGGCGAGCTGGCCAGCGAGAGTCAAGGCTCCAAAGAGCTCGGTAAGATGTCAGGGGTGGGGGGCACGGTGTGGCACTGTGTGTGGGTTCTGGGTCAGGCGCCCACCAGGAGGGTCGGGATTCTGCGGCCCAGGTTCCGATGGCGCAGCTCCGGCTGGGCGCGCGGGCAGCCCCCTCTGGGAGTCCGGCCCCTGCCTGTGGCGTGCTCGGTTGTGGCTCGAGGCAGAGCAGCATCAGCCGTGTCTGAGCAGTGACGGGCACGGGAGCCGCCCGCCGGGGGCTGGGGGACGGGGATGGAAACCCGGCGCCGCTCAGCGGAGCGGGGGTGCTGCAGAGCCCACCAGCGGCTCCCTGGGCCTGGCGGTCCCCTGCCATCGCCGCTGGCTCACATGCGCGTGTGCTCGTGCCCTGGGATCGGCCCCGGGCTCTGAGTCCCACGTTCGCTTCCGGGAGGTCCCCACCGTGCGTAGATGCACTCGCCAGCGGAGACGGGGCCCGGCTGGGGCATTGGCTGCCCTCCGCTCTCCTCACGGTCCTGCTTCTCCCGGCCCCTCAGCGGCCAAGCCCTGCTATGGCGTCTGGTGTCGGGAGCCGACGGCCGCCCAGGCTCACGGACTCCTGGTGCTTCTGGTCCCAGAAGGTTGGGCCTGTGTGTGGGCAGCCGTGTTGCTGGCCGCGCTGCCGGGCACCCCTGGGCTGCATTCTTGGGGCTTCCCTGGCCCGCGTCCCCCGGCTGCTCTGTGACGTTCCCGCTGCCCGCCGGGTGCCGGTGCAGGCACGGTCACGGCATCAGGAACCGCCCAAGGCAGCGGCTGCACGTGGCCCCACTCGCTCCTGTGCGGACGCAGTCAAGGGCCTGGGACTGTCAGGGCTTTCAGGGCCTGCCCTGCCCTTTGCCTCCGTGTCCCGTGGCCGCAGCCTGTATGTGTCCACCTGGGCAGCTCCGCCTCCTCCGCCCACCCCAGCCCCTTCCCCGCCGCCCAGAGGGAGAGGCCATTCTCCGGCCTCCCGGCTCCCGGGCTCTGGCTTCTCTGCCCTGAGCCTCCTGCCCTAGAAGCCCCTGGCGCTGCCGTCCGGAGGGGTGCCTGCTGGGGCGGGTTCCCAACACTGCGTGAGAGGCCTTGGGGACAGTGGCCGAGAGGGTCCCTGGTGGGGCGGAGCGCCTGTCCGAAGCACTGGACTCGGCCGGGAGCGGCCCTGTGCCTGCTTGTCCTGGTGCTGGGGAGGCCACACCCTGCAGTGCTCGGGCTGACTGCTGGCTCTGCGCTCAGGGATCACTCCGGTGGTCAGGGACCAAATGGGGTCCAACAGGGGGGGGGGGCTGTGCGCACGCAGCCCCCTCGCCGTGCGCTGGCTCTCCGCGCCTCTGACGTGGGGTCAGGAGTCCACGTGGGTTCCAGGCACCCACAGAAACCTGCTCCATTCCCTGAGCCATCCACAGGACCCCTCCCCCGTTTTGCTGGAGCCGCCACAGCCGCCTGCAGGGACCACATGCCAGGGACCCAGCAGGGCCCACAGTCACAGCTCTGCCCGGGGCACCCACCTTGCCCCCGCGACACCCCGTAGGTGCTACAGTGGGGGTGGCGTGAGGGTGGGCCCGCCTGCTTGAACCCCCCTGGGCTGCCCCTGCATTCCGGCAGGAGCCATGTTCCTGACCACTGTGGTAAGGGGACATGGCGGTGGAGGATGGACCCCACGCCCCCAGGGGACAGCGAGAGGTCGTGCCCGCCTCCAGACCCCAGGACCGAGCCATCACCTGGTCCTGGTGCCACCCTGGGGCAGCTCTGCTGGGGACCCCCGGACCTGGCCTCCGTGGGGATCCCCTGGAGGCGGGTCCGGCATTCAGGACGCAGCGCCCCGACCTCGCCTTCCACCTGGCGAGCGGCTCTGTGCAGGCCAGGGGACCCCGGAGCTCCTGACCCCCACCTGTTTGGGAACGCAGCCAGCGGTGATTCATCGCCCCACAGAGCTCCCGAGGACAAGTGTGTTGTGCGCCTGTGCGTGTCTGTATCTGTGTGTACATGAGTGTGTGTGCCCGCCCTGCAGGCGTCCCTTAGGCCAGGGTGCTCCCATGCTGTTGTCCCAGAGCGGGAGGGTCCGTGGCCCGCCCTAGGCCCTGCGCCAGCGCCTCTGGTCCACATTGTTTTCAGGCTTAATCTCCCATTTGCAAAGCCAGGGGTTTCCTCCGCCCTCTCCCGGGGCTTCCTGCCAGGTTCCACCAGGGGTCAGGGACTCCAGGGAAGTGGGGTGGGCCTTTACTCCTGGTCATTCTTGTTTCTGACCTGATGCTGCCCCTTGAGTTGGGGTCCTAGCGGCTCCCCTGAGCTGACAGTCGTGGGCACGTGGCTGTCCGCTCAGCCCTGTTGAGCTGCGGACCGCTGCCTCGAGACCCCACCCCCACCTGCTGGGAAAGCCCCCAGCACGCCTGTGAATCACGCCCCGTGAGGGTATGCCCGCAGCCCTGGCATGGAGCCTGGGAGCCAAAGTCTGAGCTGGCAGGTGGGCCCGCGACGTGTGGCTGAGCTGGGCGCCTGCAGGGAGCCGTCATCTCCGCCTGCGCCCCGCCGCCCGCAGAGCCGGACTCTGTGCTCTTCTGCACGCTTTGATGCCGGGAGTGTAGGGCCGGCCTGGCGCCCACACAGCCTCTGATCTGCCCCGGGAGCTCTCCCGGTCGCCTCCGCCTCCTGCCTTCCCGCTGTGCTCCCGCAGAAACCCGCCACGCTGCAAGTCTGTCCGTGTGTGGTCTCCGGGGTGCGCTCAGAGCCCTGCAGAGTGACCCTGCCTCCCTGCATGATCCGCGTGACCCCGCCGCGCAGGTGTCACACATGGCTCATGCTCCGGGCGCTGGCTGGCCTCGGCCACCGGACAGTGGACAGTGGACCCAGAGTCTGTTTCCCTGTGCTTTTAGCTCCCCAGACCCCAGATTTATTCAGGACGTGTCCGGCTGGGCTGCTCCAGTCTGCCCTGGCTCCCCCACAATGTCCCGCCCTGGGTGTCCTGGTGCCGCCGTGGACAGCAGGGGCTGCCCCATGCCCGTCCACGGCCTCCAGCCCTGCAGGACGGGTGCGACAAGGAGCTGTGTAGATGCAGGCCCGGCGGTCAGCTCCGGGAAGCAGGTCTCGCTGCCTGCTGGCGCCAAGGTCAGGTCAGCCAGTGCTGCGG